>VCRD01000177.1:319970-353820 GCA_006783055.1 Trinorchestia longiramus
AAATCAAAAGGGGAAGCGAGAAATACTTACGTAAAATCAATACAATTTCTAATATACTGAACTGGAAGTGCATGCATGTTAATACTTAGGAAAAATTATTTTCAAGTTACTGAGCTAATTTTGGGATATAGCCGTAAAATATATCATATATATAGCAAAATTATATTAATCAATTACTACATAATAAGCAGAAATTATCGTGTTATCGGTATGAAAACTAAAACAAAGCATTGCATAAGGATGAGAGGATGAAAATGTATCAAATACTGAAATCATTTTGGAAAAATAACTGTTACGCATTGTCAGTGAGTAGTTAGTCAATCAACTAACAACCTTCTACAAATTTTAGTTTACAATTCATCACAAATTGTACACGGAGTTGTCGCCTGTCAGGTACAACACTTTTGGAATTTCGAAGCAAGAAAAATGCGTGCATAATACACACAAGCGTCCGCTGTACATAGAAGCCTAAAGTCATACCAGATGACATGTTTAACAGCGTGTGGGCCTCATTACTGTATGTTCATGGCATGTGCACATCAGGTATAAATATCAACAATGAAGTTTGCATACCGGATCCATGATAATTAGTTTTTTTTATCAAGAAATTTCTCATGCATCCTTGAATTTATACCATATTATTATTTTTTAAGGTTGTTGAAATGCATTGCCTCCCAATTATAGGGATAACGATGCTCCAATGCTGCGCGTGAATTGGATGATTATTATGTAACCTTATGGATGTCAGTTATGTTATTATTATATAAGCTGTAAGTGAATGGTAGAATATTCTATCAGAATATCATAGATTCAAACTTGAGAAATGTTCGAATAGTGAATTGCATGAATACCCCTACTTTAAATTATTTTTATTGCTCCAATCAAAATCAAATTTTGTTTGGCAAGTTTTAAACCCCACTGCATATTTGCTTTAAAATGTTCCATACGATCTAAAAGAGAGTGAAGGAAAAATCTACGGTTCTTCGCATACACATTTTACTTATTTTAACGAATTTAAAGCACACCTAACACATTTTATTTATTTATCTGAACCGTTTAATTTTCTCTCCCTAACATATAATAGAAAAATTAGTTTATATCATTTCAAGCCAAGATCAGAAGGGAAATATTTTCTATGAACAATGTAACGAATAGCGTACTTAGAAACTTCCCTTTTTACTGTCATTCCTTGATATTAAATCAAAAATATGAATAAAAATATTCAGCCATTTCAGAATACTGTGATATATTTGTGAACTCATCCTGCACCAAAGAACAATGTGTTAGTTCGAGTTACTTATACATATTCCAGGACGCTCTTCCTTTCTCAAGTTCAGCTTCGCTCAGTGCAATGCTTGAAAATCGCTTCCTGCCACGAGCTACTCGTGTTCCTGCCGTCAAGAACTGAACTCTTTGGTAAGTATGTACTATGGTAATATAAGTCTTACACACATTCACTAAAAATTTCTACTGAGAATTGGCTTTTTGCTCCCAGAATCATGAACTGTTGTTTTAATATTCCATGTGTTAGAAAAGCATTTAAAATTTGCCCTCACCAAATAATGTCTTCGGTATACTTTTCTGTTGTGATTATTTATACGAGAAATATGATCTATATGAAACTTGTTTGAGGGGAAAACTTGATAGACTGAAGTGTCATTCATCTTTTAAAATACCTATCACATGAGATTGCATGATCAACGCTATACAAGGAGGAGAATAGAAAATATCACACAAGCACTGCTGTTGGTGAAAAGGTCGGATTATGCTTTGATTTTAGGGATGTTTTTTATTTCATGCTGAGTCGGAGTCTTCTTACACACCCAAAGTGTTCTAATTTATTCATATTTCTAAAAATGCAAACTCAATATACCCAAGATATGCTACATATAATAATTAGGAAAAAAGATATTTTACATATTCCTTTTAGAAAGTAATGTATTGAAATAATCTTTACTCATACAAGTAGGGTAACAAAATCCCACCCAGCCTTTGAATAATAATAACTTTAATGAATACGTAAATTTTAATGTAGTTTGTTTTATTTTATGCAAACATTTGTTTTCTATCATATACTAAATACATTTCATGATCATTCAGATAATTTTCTTTAAATTTACTTACATGCAAGAAGAAGGCAAAAAATATTTTTTTATTGAAATTTGCGTAACATAAACAGTTCATGAGTCTCCATGAACTAAGCATGAATTGCTAGCAATTCGTAGCAATTACACACATTTTTATTGGAAGAAAACATTTTCTTTGGTCTTCATTTTACTTAACAACAGTTTTTAGCCTAACACTGCTGACATTTCTGTCATAGTTTCTGCATCACGCTTCTAATAACTTCAGGTATATTTTACAGGGCGTTTACCTTCTTCCTAATTCGTTGTCTGAGGTCATTTAAATCTGGTGAAGGTGTAGAACAAACCTTTGATTTGACATACTCTCGCAAAAAGAAGACACAGGGTGTGAGATCTGGCGATCTCGGGGGCCATTCTCCTTGGTGTCCAAACTCAACAACACGATTATGAACAGTTCCTGGGAGAAAAATTGTTACTATTAATATCAAGTGGCATGAGCATCGTCTTGCATCATTCTGTGTGCAACAGTTACAAGTTTATTAGTGGAAATAAATTCACATTTCATGGCTACCCATGAACTGCTTATTTTGAGGAAATTAAAATGAAAAAATCATTTTCACCCTGTCCACGCGTATTAATGGTTTCAATAAAATTATGTGATCGATCATAAAATTCTTTCAGTGTGTGACAAAAAAAAATATGCATGAAATTAGACTAACCACACTAAATTATATTCATTCATTACCGCAATGTTGGTATTCAAACTCAGAGTTTGGGCATTTATGACTCACCTTTTAAATGCACGAGTACATATTTAATGAACCTATACATGACATAAATGAATATGTAAATCACGTTGTTAAAAATTTAATTGTACGAGTAATTCCGTATGGATTCTTCATATTAGTTTTGTAAGCGTCTATTGGTAAGTCTTGACGAGTTCAAAAATAGAACTATAGATGATTTAGAGCAATAATTTTAATAAATAGATAATATTAAAGAGCGAATGCTCTGCTGCATGTGCAGATACGGACGTGCATTCTAGCGCAGACAAGCATGCGTACGTTTCATGTCTCAGTCTACGGTGAATGCCTTTGTGTGCACGTTTGGTATGTGTGTGTACGGTCACAGTCTGTACGTTTGATGTCTTTGTGTACGGGGAATGCTTTTGTGTGCGTGTGTGTATGTGTCTACGGTGAATGTTTTTCTGTGAGTGTTTGATGTTGAGTGTACGTTGAATGTTTTGTGTGTGCGTTTGATATTTTTGCACAATTTTGGTAACTATGTGTACGGGTATTTCTATGTGCTTACGTTTGGTGACTGTGTACGGTGTACGTCTATGTGCGTGCGTTTGGTGACTGTGTGTACGGTGTACGTCTATGTGCGTGCGTTTGCATGAGTATATGCACACTCTCGTGAAATTGATCAATAGGATCATGAAATAATTTTGTTTTCCATTTATATAGGTCATTTTATACATCATAGTATAGGAATAAGGAGAACGAGTGGAAAACACTCCACAAATGTATGAATTTACTGAATATTGTTAACAATCGTACAAACAATCGTTCGCTGATAGAATTTGGATTTTTAAATGCTATTTATAGCACGAACCATATAAAGAAAGTTGTACAAAATACATAAAAAAGGAAGTAAATTCTAAATGAATTAACACCGCAAACAACACAATCTCAGACAGCAGAAAAAAATGAATTGAACTACAAGACAACTGAAAAAGAAACACACCGAAGCGTGGAAAATAAGAATAGAAATGTATTGTAGACAGTAAGCCTATAAAGAAGGGGACAGTGAGCAGTGTACTCATTACTAGAGACCGGAGGTGATAACCAACTGCCTGAGGGAGACTGGGGTTATAGATAACCTAAGATCACCCCTCGGATAATTGCTCTGAAGATCAGAGTAGGGTCGGATTCCTTAAAAATATAAACTAAAAGAGGTGGAATCCCACAATATTTGTAATTACTGAAACGACGCATGCATTCATCACGATTCTATATGAACAACAAAACGACATGCTTCCATCACCGTTATATAGATCTGCTACAAATATTTATGAGAAATGACAGATGAGTTTTTATTTTATGCTATATTTTCTTTATAACTATAAATTTAAAAAGTTTAATGCCAGTACCTTAAGTAATTATTGTTCAAGAATATGATACATGAAAATCATTTTTTGATTTTGATATATGTTCAATGGTATCTAGGTCATAGCTGTACGGTACAAATTATTTTTATTCTTTCCCATTTATTTCGTTGCTTGATTTATTCGATTTGAAGTGGCATACAAAAATGTACGACCCAGAATTTTTAACTGGAATTCGAAGTATTTATAAAGAAGCTGAAAAAATCTTCGTATCAAGACATCGTATTTGATTTTGCTCAAATATGGAACAGGCACAACTTGATAAGCAGAATAAGTATTTTTGATGATATCATTAAATTAGTTAATCATATTTTAGTCAAGTGCACTCACAGACACGATGAAAGGCTCTATTTTCATATGAAATATCTTTCTAGTTTTTCCTTACTCATTCAATGATAAGCACTGAAAAATTTTAATAAAATATTATCCACAATTATTGATAAACTCTACATTTGCCCCATATAAAAATACTGAACTCTTTCGTTCCGTTGAACTGTATTTGAATAAATTCAAAATAATATTATGAGATATTTTCCAAACGCTTCACCAACTCGAGGAATGTTTTTGTTTTTGTTTTGCTTCACCTGTGCAAGTTTTGTTAATAAAGAACAGAAGACAAAAGAAAAAATACCCAGTGACTCGCCTATGTCTTTTATTGGTTCACTAACGCCACGAGGGAAAGTGTTTTAAAAGTTGCACTGGTCTAAAATACATACATGATCTGTTCACATTGTTGTTAGTTGCTATTTAACAGCAAACTTGCGTGACTCATACTTAGCAAGTGTATATTAGTAAAGTCTGATTCAAAGCTTCGAAATCATAGAGTAAATCAATTAATGATCTCTTACTCAGTGTTACGACTGTCACAGTAGAACATTGCAGTCCCTTTATTGTATGTTTCCATGACTATAACTGAGAACTTTCAACAACTTTCCTTCAGTTACATCTTTCATTTTCATAAAATATGTTCTCCGATCTCGATACTTAGGTCATTTTCATCAATAACTGTGACCTAGTGAACACACAGTTTTAAACTCTCAAATTAATCACTGAAATTCCACACCCCTATTCGTCTTGGCTTCAAATTTTTAGTTATGACTCACGGAAAGGATTGTGAGGTACACTGGCTGTGTTTTTTTTATCGAGAAAATGAACATGAATGACGACCCACAAGTCAAAAAAACGAACTCTTTCAGAACCTTCTTTCACAGTCTGCCACGATATCAAGTTGAGTCATAAGTTTTCCTTTGATTTCAAGGTTTTGTCTTGAACAGGTAATTGTGAAGCGATGAGTTGTGGGAGCAAAAGTCATTGCAATACAATAGCTATTAGGATACCATTAATTACGTATATTACTAAATAATTTAAAATACTATAGTAAGACAGTTTACCGTTTCCAGAACATTTCACCAGTGACAAATTTCTGCGAAAATGCTATAATGAATCGTAGCTTATAAAGTATATGGGGTTTCAGAGTTCCCTGGGTAGGGGGAATAAATACCGCAAACTTTTTATCTTTGCCATCCTTTAAATCTTCATGCTCCTACTATAATTGGACATCCAATTCCAGTTGCAACAGCTACAGCTTTAATAATATCCACCAGCTTAACGCGCTGCAATTAAGGGATATTGACAAAATTTCATCCATTCGTTCTTTCATATCATCGTTTCAAATGACTGCCTAATTTTAATTCCAATAGCTACTGCTGTTATTGCTAAATGGTTGAAATAAATAGCATGCATAGTTAAATTTCAGTATGTATATGTACGTGTCCGTAGAGAGAGCACGGATCAGTATTTAATTCAAAACGTGTGTGTATTCATAAGTAGATTGGATTCAGTGTAGGGATTGAATTTCCGCCGGCTGCATGCATGATTAAGCAAAAATACGCTACGATAGCCGACATTTTATTATTGATACTTGAATATCTTTATATATCTTTATTATTCTTACCAACATTTCCCTCGTTAAATATCCATCACTATTATCCAGTCAGTTTGGCTGTCATATGTACGGGCAGTTTAAGCAGTAAATTAATTTTTTTACGTAAGCCATTTCCAAAAGGTTTTTTTCAACCACTGTTTCTTTAGCACTTCCACTGACTTTAATAAAATCCTGAATATAGCTGACAGTCATCAGACGATTCTGCAGTTCTTGGGATGTTCGATTAGTTGCAGAATTTAATCTTGGGATACTAAAAATAAAATATCTTCAAAAATTTATTCCGAGCGAACTTTTTTTAGTCTGTCTAAACGACAAAAAACTCGAATATAGGAAAATATGTGTCCTCTGTAGGTGCTGGTATGAATTTTTGTTCTTCTTTATGGTATTGAAACCTTGCCCTTCAAATTTATATAACAATTGTTTTAAGGATTTTTCTTGTACGTTTAAAAATTTCCTCACTTCCCACCATAGTTCTTTTTTTACACGCTTCAAGAATTTCTTCTTCTAATTCGAGTTTGTTCCAGGCGCTACCTACTATATCTGTTGCACAAACAATTAAAATAGCAGTTTTTCTCAACGTACATTTGGTCGCAAACGAGCGTGAAAGTTTTTCCTCTGATGGTAGGGACAAAAACGTGTTCCTTTATCGCACCTCCGTGACCCTGTTCAGTCGTCCCTGAAGTCTTGTGTGTTCACTTAAGGTGACCATTTCCCTGTGGAAACGGCCGTTTTCTTAGTATTTATAGTATTTATATCTGAACCGAAATTGCGTTGCTACGCGCTGGATCCCTAGGTGGGAATGGCCTCGCGTGTGCATCGGAGATTGTCCTCTCTCCACTAGCCTAAACCATGGCCAATATTTACATTTCCATAACTCCGGGAAGCCATGTGGCAATTGCAACGACTATACAGAGCAAATGTGCATTTTGCTTCGCAGTAGCAGACACGAAACCTTGTCGCGTACTGTAGGTGTGGCGTTGTACACTAAAGTGCATTTTGTTTCAAAATGCAGGGTATCTGGTACATTCATATGCAATCGATGCCTCATTGTGGACTGCTAGCGAAACGTACAAACGAAAAGATAAGAAAGACGAAATATCAACTTTCGAGTTCTGTTTCTTGGTTCACACAGAGGAAATTAAATGACCTGAGTTGACACTGTAGTTTAAGAAACTCAGTCGTTTCAAACTGTAACTTTTGTCCCGCGTACACCATGAATAAGTTAGTTTAAGTACCTTGAGCGCAAATTTACCGTCTACTTTAGATTAGATGGGTGCTGGAAAACAGCGGATAACATTAACCTAACGCTAAGTTTCAAGACCACTAAATCGTTCTACCAAATAAAGTTTTGGAAAGTAAATAGAAAACGTTCAAAATCTTGAACCTTGGCGTGACTTCACTCTCCTTAATGTGTTGTCAAGAAGTTGATCATCTGAAATAATCATATTTTATACTCGTTGCACACATGCATTTCCTATTTATGAGGGGAAACATGGAAAACATTAGCAGAATCCAGAAACATCAGCACATTTTAGATGCGGAAAAATTTCATTTTCTGTTCGGCGAGCAAGAAAGAAAGGACGTCCTGCATGCTCCTGCAATTTTTTCTCTATATCGAGTTCGGCCGGGCATTGCAGGAGAAGATTCATATATACTAGCAGTAGCTTCTTGCCTCCATAACCGCTTGCAAGTGCGCACGCTTAATTAAAATCGTTTATCTCAGCAATATCGTATATTCGAAAGCTTGGGACACCGTTTATAGTTTTAACATGAAGCTTACGCAGAATGGGAGATTGTCTCTTTTTCTTATTTTAAACCAACCCCACTAGGAGTCTCGTTCCCTAAAATGTAGTATAGGCCCTTACGGTGCACTCACAGCGCTAGTCCTTTGTAAATCCCGTGTGTGGGCATTAGGCTGGGTTTGCCTAACAAATATTAAAGACAATCCTGAAAGTTCAAAATGCTCTTGCATGCAACTAATAAACGCACGTTCATATCTCAATCTGATGTTCATATATTGCATCTTCAGTTTTGATTGAATTACGTTCATGATTTGATGTAAGATATCTTGAATATTAAAACGTAAATAACATTGTGAAAATAAGTAAAAACTTTCTTTGTGCTGCCTGTGGCACGGCGTAGCGATTGCACTCAAGATGTACCTTATGCACGTTGTTTCTCGTTGCTTTTATTAGCACGAAGCTTGCTTTTATTTATTCCTTTACACTGAGAGCGTCCGTAATTGCGACCAAGTTTCTGTTGTAGTTTTTGTTATGTCCAAGCGCGTCGTTTTGTGAATCTTTACCATCCTCTCCTAAAGCGAAACTCTGCCTAAAGTTCCGACCCAATTTTCGAACATATAAGAGATCCTAGAGATAATCTAAAGGATGAACAGTTTGCATTTCCACTTGGATAAATACATAACAAAATCCATAGCGGAAAAGGACTTGTGAATCTGAACACATCCGAGTCATTTAGTTCGAAAAGGATTTTCTCTAATCGTGCATTGTAATAGGCAGCTGCAGTTGCGAGATTTTCTTCAGAGATTCAAATGTTTAATATTAGTACGTTCAGGTGCAAGAAAGTCAAAAAAGCGTTACAAACGTATACGAAAATATGTAGGTATTTGTTATTTGTTGCAGAAATAAATTGTTTTTGTATTTAATAATTCACATAAAAATACACGCATTGCTCATAGTCATCACAATTTTAAAATAGTTATAGGTAATTTCGATCGAGAAGTGCATTATGGTAAAATAATTTATTTTCAAGAATTGTAAATGACAAGGAAACATGACTCATTTTTCTGGGTATTTACGAAAAACTATTTAATAAACATCATCGTCAAGGAAGTTCTTGAATCCCAAATACAACTTTAATTGACAGATATTTGTTTAATCCAAAGGAAAATAAACAACCTTAAAGAGAACTGAACAAAAATATGCTTATTAATAAAGAAATGAACGAACATATAAGCATGTAGAATATCACAGAGAGCATCGCAAATCACGCTCACACCACAATAATGATTGCAGCAAGGGTCATCGAGGAAGCTTCATGCAGCCTTTATAGACTAACTTTCCATGCGTTGAAAGCCACCATGTTGTGCTGTACATTAAAATGCTTGTTATTGTTCTCTCTATGCTGCTCTGGAGCCATCGTAGCTCCTCCTTAAAGGATCATTATCGAAGAGCTCGATGGGACAAGCGAGCTCAAGCCTGCTCTTAATATCCGATCTCCGAGGGAAAAGTCTCATCACAGCCAGGAATTTCTGTTGCCGGTGAATTTGCAAAACACGCCTTCATGAGCAAATATCACGATTATAAAAGCTCCATCGTGATAGTTGAATTTGCCGGCGAGCACCCGAATGGTTCGAGCGAGACTACAATGGTCTTAGCGATACAGGCCTTGAGACTCGACGGCACATATCCGCCACACATTACGATGGTTGTTTCATTAAATCGAGCACGGCTTATGTGTCCCTGTCGCCCCATGCAGACGGCCGTTATCCCGCGTTTGTCTGCTAATGTGGAGGCACCAACGCGAAGGCAGGTTTGCTTTCGTTGGCTTGCTTCAGCAAATGGTAGAGTTGCCTCTCTTCGGGGACTCCGAATGCTATTGATTAGGAGCAAACTACAAGTTTTTCCATGTGACCTGAAACTTATAATTTGTGCCTTGAGTTGTTTCCATCATCATTTTTAATTTTCGGCTGTAAGTACTGTTAATTTCAATCGACATCGTAACGTGTGTTCGTAGTCATGAGATATTCAAACGTTTCTATTATAGATGCTCAAAATCACGGGCTATTGATACAAGTCCGTAGAAAATTTGTTTGAAAATTTTGCATACATGTCCTCTCGATGTTAGCTTACTTAGCGTCCGTTTGATAGTTTCAGTGACACATATTAATGCAAGCGTTTTATAAACACTTGGAAATTAGTGGTAAATTTGCACTCATCAACGCTTATACCTAATGCACAAACAACAATTTAACTGTTTGTGCAACTTCCCCACTGTGTAAATCATGCTTAGTTCTTTATGAAACTTAGCTTTGATCTCTTTAGATTCAAACTGAAAACCATACGGTGAACCACGATTGACTCAATCTTGCACTTCTTTTTAGCAACCGATCATGCAGCAGCGTTTTCTGAGAGCTGAATATGATTTATAGAATGATACATTGTGCCTAAAACTATCTCACGTGATAGCTATCTATCATAATTCAGTTTAACCCGAAAAAATACTAACAAATTTTGCCTTTTTCTCTTTACAGTATTGTTTGAGAATTTCTAATTCAATGTTAAACAGATTCAGGGTCTAATTCCGTCATGTCAACCCAGGTTGACCCTAAGACACTGTTGTCTGGTTGAGCACTTTAACTCGGTGGATCGAGTGCGTGCGGGGTCAATAAAACTGGAAAAATTTCTCCTTGCAAACCAAGCTTCCTATTTGGCTCTCTTTCGCTGTAACAGAAAATACCAGGGTGAATAGAACTAATTGATCTTACTCATTTATTTTTCGTTCTTAGCTCTGATTTCCATCCACCGGATCCAAAAAAGTATTTTCTCGCGTCTCTTTCTTGGTGTGGTGCATGTTAACGTGGTAACTTTGATCTTGGTGTGGTGCATGTGAATGCAGAAAAAATGCACTCACGTGGACATTTTAACACAAATCTACTGACACCTCGTACGTTTTAGTTAACTTTTCGACGCAAGGTTTATCAGCAACAATTTGTTGTACAGAAAAATTACCGTCATCTTCAAACGAGTAAATTATGGTATTTTATCTTTCTGACATATATGAGTTTATCTCCTCAATGAGTTTAAAAAGTTACTGCACCAGTACCTACAAATGTTTGCCTTTTAACGTTTTTTCACTATTTTTGAAGTTAGAATATAAGTATCAAAATTGCTTCCCTCCGTTTTTTGGCTGTATAGTTCCACTCGTACTAACGTTTGTGTGTGTGAATGGCAGGTTCGTTGCATGGTTCACTTAAGGATGTTTGAGAAAGGATAGAAAACATTTTTTCGTTCGAATAATTCTCATATCTGTAGCATCAATGCTTAGAATAGAATAGAATGAAACGATTAGAACGAGCCTTTTGGCCCATTCTTGGGTTGGTACCCAAGTCCCATGCCGTAATTCTAGCCACGCGATGGTCATACACTAACCGGCCACCGCGGCAGCGGACCTCGAACCTGGGTCTTCTCGCATCGCAAGCGAGTTCGCTCACCAGTCGACCAAGCTAGTTCTTGACCTTCTTAATTTGTTAAAAAGTATTTTTAAATTTCTAATTCTACTAATTTAGGAGTAAAAACATCCATCAACAAACATTGACCCTATCCCAGTAATCAATTTGCATATCCTGACATTAATTATAGGATTTTGACTGATTACATTTCAATACCATCGTGTCTTTTGTGGACTTCATTCGGTATGCATTCCATTATGATTTACATGTTCTGAAAATAAATAACTGTTTTTTACTCGTCAGCCGATCAATCGTTCAATTTTGTTGTACAATACAATGTACTATTGCATAATTTTTTATAAATACACTACTTTTTTACGGAATTTTCCTGATGGCCTGTAATACTTCATAGAGTACACTCTGTTATGACAAACTGCATCAAACCTCAATTTTTTTAAATGCACTGTCCATTTCACCGTAAAAAAACTTTTCTAAAGCGTACAGGCACCTTATTTGTAGTAGAAGATTTTCTGTGACTTGTACTTAAGTTCAAGGCACCTTGACTGTGGAAGGGCAAAAATATTTTCATTTATGATGTCGATGGCACACTTTAATTCAGGTACAATGTACAATCATTTCATTCTATGTTATTTGCCGGTTAGTACGTTCTTCTATTTACTTAATTACTTTCGTTTTATAATTGATTGAACAGTGTAACATGAGTGTTAGGATGTAATAACACATTTTTTCTTAGAAATAGAAAAAACAATGGCAATGTACAAGTATTACGAGTCCCCCTCATCAAATTGTTTACAAAACAACTGACAATATCTTTCACCTTTCATCCCCGTCTAGTCTCCCATAAAAACTACTACATTTTAGCATGAACAAAAAATTAATTTAAAAAACATCAGAGAAAATATTGTTTATTGATCTATCCTTCCAGATCATTGGTCTAGCTTAGAGAAAATACTGTTTATTGATCTATCCTCCAGATCATTAGTCTAGCTTATTTGACCTTTCCAGAGTAAGTTCTACGCATTGTCTCTCTCCCATTATTGTTATTTGAATGTTTGATACAATAAATTTGCTTTTACGTTTCAAGACAGGTTTTCTACTTAAATTTTCGCAAGAATCAACCCCCAAACTTCCAATATATATCAAAACTTTTGTTTTCATGTCTATCTGACTTTGAAATGTTCTTTGTCCAATTTTCTTGGAATTGTAAGGTCTTTAACAACCTAACTTCTGCAATCATTTGATTATCCCAGGTCGTATATATTTTTACTTAACTAAACGTTTTTCAATTTTCTTCTTATTCTAAAATTTGCTTATTTTCTGTAGTCCAAACGAAGACTCCCTTTGAAAGACAAATCTCATAAGTACTCAAAACCTTTACATCGTAGCCCACAAAGAAAAACTAAACTGTTATAAAGCTCACCTCTAGTTCCTGTATTATCAAAATAATTAATACAAATTTTTGTGTAAAGCAACGCTAATGTTTCTCAGTTGGAACATTCAACGGTAAAAAACAAAGATATTTTCTTGCGCTCTCTGCCCCGCTCAACCAACTACATAGCGGCCTGAGCATGGCACTCCGGCTGGTGTTTCCAAAGCTCGGTTTTCGCTGGATTTCTCCGCCGCTGCGGCCGCCGAGCCAGCAACCCTCAGTTCCTCTTGTGCGGAAAGCGGGCGCTGCTCCAAGAGCCTCTGCAGCTACCGCTCTTGGCTCCAGTTTGAGTGACATTGACGTGGTCCAGGAAATGTTATATCAGCTGGCGAGTCTCTGTTGAGTGTGTCGAGAGCGAAGTGCCACCTGTTGATCTCTGGGTCTCGTCAAGGTCGATCATACATTCGTCGAATTTCGAGGAGACTTGAGTAGAGGCTTTGCTTTCTTTGACGCTTGATAAATTTAGGCGGGAATGAAAATTAACAGGCAATGGAATGTGAACGACGTTATCTTGGCGTACTGACTGAGTAACATCCAGCTCTGTATTGTGAACGAACTTTGAATGAAGTCATGACAGTTATTTCAACACGTGTCAAAATAGAACAAACAAATGTATATGTAAATTTTCGAGTGATGAATCAGCATGTTGATTTGGTAGGAGTATTGGTAATGCAATGTTTGTATTTGCTTGTTTTTTTTTTAGAATCAAATTCATTTGTTTTCTATAATGTCTCACTACAAATTACTATTTATAATTTTGGTAGGAGGGTAGTACGTCTTCAAGTAAGAATTTTTTACATGGTGAACTATTTAAATTCATAACGCAATAGCTATACTTTTTGACGATAAACATATAAACACGTGTGAATTGAATTGACACAAACATTGATGAATAATTTATGCATGAAATAACTCTTGATCGTTCAGTGGTACGTATAGATTGAATCTTTGTGCTCTTCTTATACATAGACTTTCAGTAAAGAGTCAAGAATAGAGGAATAACTACTACCGTGGATCACAAAGGCGTTACTCAAGAAATGGTGAAATCATGACTTCTTGGAGAAAGGGCTCTCCGAAGTCAGCTACCTTCTCCTACGACAGAGGCATCTCATCTAGGAAATCTATGCAAATGGGCAATATTTCATACTTATTCCCTGCAATTGTAATGTCGCTCCGTAAGCTACAGTATTGAAGGCTTGTGCTCCGAATATTGAGTTAAAAAAGAAGAGGCACGATATGGTGTGATTCTAGAGAACTTGAAACGTTATTTTGAATCTTGAACTATGAAAATGGAAAGCTAGTTTCAAGTTGCAGTTACAATTTCAATATAGAACTTTCATTTCAAGAAGAGAAAGTTTTCAGCTTAATTATCGTTAAATTATCACGATCCGAATGCAACCAAAAAAATTTCTGCAGAAGATTCTTTCCCGTTTACAACCCAACCGAACATCCTTGAACTAATATACAATAATTTAAGTTCATAGGCAAGCGTTTTTGCAAAAGAATGGAATGGGAAAAACTGCTCTCCCTTCTCATTTCTCTGTTCCCAATGGTGGTCTCTAAGAGAAGAACTACGGCTCCCGGGCTTCATTTTTTGGTGTTAATGGGATCGATGGAAGCGTCCCCTCTCGTCTTCATGCCACCTTTGGGACTGATCATTTGGAAGCTCCAATACTGAAGGTTTTTGCTGTCCAATAAATTGCTAATGTTATTATGGTCGCACGTACGGCGGAGTATTTTTGTTAGATGAATGCTCTGAAAGTTTTCTCATCAGGATTAATATTAAACAGTTGATATTGCACGGATAATCTACTGGCCATCTGATAGCCCTGATTTATTTCATTTTGGACACATTTCTGGTAATAAGGTAAGGGAAACTGAGTGAGTAATTTGGTTTAAAATATTGATCATATTATTGGACTAAACTAGAATGCTTGTCTAAGGTATAAAATTATCAGAATATCAGCATTGTAAGTGAAAATAATCTTGAATTCTCATACTAGAAGCAATGCCGTCTAGTTTGGCAATGAAAAATAATTTTCTATTGATTAGAATGAGTAGAAAAGCTGGAGTACTGGAAATAGATTCTAGGCAAAGCTCTTTAAATCGACTCGTAATAATAAAAAAATTATTTTCATCGCTACAGAGAATAATTAACTTACAGTTGTATGATAAGAATGAAAAACAAATAACATTTTTCTTTTGCCATTTTGATGCTTAGTGAGAATGCTAACTGATTTAACTTCATAACATTTTCCCCGATAAGTAAAAACTTGACATATTTCTCTATGACAAACCTTCAAGGCTATATGACATAATAACAAATCCCTTAAAATACAGGCCACGTATTCGATGGAGGACATCAAATTGATAACGAATATGTAGAAAAACAGTTTTTAATCAATAAAATTAAAAAATAGAATAAATATATACCTACGTGAGCCAATGATAATTAATTGGCAAACAGTTCACTGAGTTCAGAAAGCGAACACTGAAGCCCTGCAACTAAAACCGTTAGTGCGTGTAATTTCTGACGTCGGTCGGAAACAGTTGGTGCTGATGGAAGAAAAGTCTTAAAACTTAACGCATACATTATATTTTCAACGTGATACATTATACATTGAATCACCATACAAAAGACAAAAATAAATGACTAATTTTCCGAATGTTTTCCGAAACATTATTGCCGGAATGTTTCCTCGATTGTGCACCAACATTTTCCGACCAGAGAGAATGTTTTTTCATATAATTCATGGAATTCTCTCAAGTTAGAAACTTCTAAAACACTCTCAAACTAATGATGCAGAATCTACCATCTTTTTAGCAACAATGTTTGACGTCTGTGCGTGATCGATGCCTCTGCGTGACAGTATGGGACTTGGGTAGCGACTCAAAGATGGATCAAACAGCTCATTTTCGTTGTCATATTCTATTATATTTTATTTTATGAAGTAAAATCGCTGATACATTGTGAAAAAATTCGCATTAACTCGTCCACATTATGTCACAACTAACACGCTTATTTGCAGCACATTTGTAGTTTCAGCGTTGAATTTGAATTTGTTTCTCACTCGTATCTAAATAAACTATATTGTACCTAATTCAATTCAATTTTATTGCAAAAATATTTAAATAAATAATTAGTTTATTTAGCTATATTGAAAACACTGTTGTTAAGAGTGAGTTTAAAGTACGCACGTTATGACCATTTTTTATATCAATTAATATATGCCTTTATTCTATTAGTTACTTGGATACTATTACATCTGCATTTTCAATATTACAAAACTTTAAAAAAAATATACGTGACTAATGAAGCCTATTGCACTCTTCTGCTTGAATTTCTCTGTATCCTGCATGCTTTTGCTAGTTTTAGCTCTGTGTGACAGTTAAACGTATATCTAAACGGCTGCTGTATTTACTGATTTAATTGTCGCGCAAATCTTTCAGCTACTGAGAAAAGACGGCTTTATTTCCCAGGCACCGTTTTAAAAGGTATTTGTAGCCATTGTTTAAAATATATGAAATAAGTGGCGAGGTTTTACAAGGCTTAGCGTTCACGCAAGCAAGTCATGTCCTTGCACTTTTTATAAAGGTGGGAGACGATGTCCCCTCGATGCTGATCATTATAAGAGGGAGTCGTGCCTGGTAGTAAGCAAGATTTAGCCCGTGCTCCAGATCTCGGGTAATTTCTGAAGTTCTAATGGGATTCTGCAGTTTGGGAAAATGGTCCCCGATGTGCTCTCCTGATACGATAACATTCTTTCTCCGACATTCATACGTTGAAGTTTTCGGTTGCAATATCCCCGTTAAACTGGAAAAAAAGCAAAACTATCATTTCATTCTTCGAAATTTTTGGGGACATTCTAGTAGCGTTTGACAATCATTATGACTGTTAAGAATCTTATGGCAATGTGATTATTCTTTGTGTTCGAAGCTTTCAAACAGCTCATTGATGAAATTATAACATTATATGAATTATAAAATAAGAACATTGATACGTAAATTCATATTCTACATCATCTTTTCAATTGCAATGAAATGATTTATATATGTGTAATGACTACTTGTGATCTGGAAGCTAGGTAGCGTTAAAGGATTATGTGTATATCGTATCTAAATTAAGTAAAATAGTCTCTTGTTAAGAGAATGAGCGGAGAAACATGGTACATCGCATTTCAGTTCCTATGTTGTACCTAAACACTGTTATCGATAATAGTACACGAATCTATTGAAGCTGGCATCACTTCCCATTGATCGTCAAGTCTAATAAAGCTGAACATTGTCTAGATCTTAGTCATCGAAAAGAAGCGCTTCTTTCCGCCATATCCTACCAATATTACACAATATATATTCCACACCTAGGCCATGCTCATCTAATAATTTTAACTTTCAATACTTATATATATTTCCCAAGAGCTTCGATACACCCAAAGTTGGGACGTAACTGTGAATGTAAGGTTTTCGAAATGGGTTTTCTGTAGAAGGCTTCGGTGCATTGGGGAGAATAATATTTGGTACTCTGAGAGGGTATTATACAGGTAAGATATTGATATTACGGCAATAGCAGCGAAAGCCTCTGAACTTTCGGCACCGCTCAATGTCTGGAATACGACCTTTGCCTGAAACACTTAATAGATAGAGAGGAAAGACGATGATGTTCTGTAGCGATAGAGTAAACGGAGGGCGCTATACAAAGACGGAACGACAGGAGAGGCTGGAAAAAGACTAACTGTAGAAATGGAAGACAGCGAAGGAATATCCAGAAAAAGCGGAAACAGAAAAAAAATAATAAAGAAACAGTTGCATGAAATTATTTACGAATAATAGAGAGCAGGTACGAGTACATGAAGATTATGTTCTAAGGATACAGTGCAATCAGAATACAAAAACAATAAACTTTAAAAAGACTTAAATAGGAATCATTATACTTGTAGCATAGTAGGCAAGCAAGAGACTTGCTTTTAAATGAAGAACTAGTAATAGAAATCTGTCATATGACAATATTTTAACAAAGCTTAAGTGCAGACAGGAAACGTTTGACAAAATGTCAGCGAGACTGTATAGGCTCATGAATGAGAATTTTGCTACTTGTTGTTATTAGATGAATCTTTCATTCAATTCAAAACTTACTTTGATATTATGACAACAATTTCAGATCAATTGAGGGAGTCACAGAGTAGCAACAGAAAATGTATCATCGAAACTGAACAAACTTTTTCGTTTGTTATATCTTGAACTACCACATGACTAAAAAAAAGCTGGAAACATTGTGCATTCATCATAACAATTTTCAGAATTTACCAATAACTTCATTATAGATGAACACCTTTTGTCGGAAGATGAACCACAAACCAATTTTTTCATTGAGTCACAAAACTGAAATCTTGCGTACCGGCACATCCCGATGGACTCATTAAACGCTGCTCGAATACGAATAATTTTTCAGGAGTTTATCGAGTCATCAAAAAAGGTCGTTTCATTTCATGGGCAACAAAAGTAATTTGGCCTGAACCTTTGTGAAAATTTTCCGAACTCTATGTCTTCCTTTAATGGTGCCAGTTATCGTTTGGTAGGACATCGCGGCGCTCTAGCATATACTCTTGCTTGTGGGCATAGAAAAGCACCAGAGAGAGCAAATCTAATTTGGGGAGCCTGGGAGGTACACCAATGCCACACTCAGAAAACGTGCTGGTTCATTTCCCAAAACACTCGACCATTTTCCGAGCATAGCTTTCTGCGGCCATATGATGGTAAAAATACGTTTCAAACAAATTAATGTCTAATGATTTACATTTTTCATAAGCTCTTATAATCGTTATTTGGGTTAAAATGAACCAACAAACCAATGTTCGCGGTGGGTAAGATAGGGAAAGAACTGTCGAATAACCGAAGCATGAACTCCAGTGCATTCAATTCGGCTTCCGCTCATTGACAGCCACGTAGAAAAATAAATGTAGCGCAAAAATATTATTTGAAAAGTTATGCAATTCCCAAATACTGAAATCACGCCACAGAAGTAGAATATACTTGCATTTATTTGCATCCCCCAGAGGTTCATAACGCTATTTTCTTCAACACCCCACTCACACAGAGAATACGGAAATGAACAAAAGCCTTTGATACTAATAGGGCATCTAATGCCTTACTCAGTGAACAGTGGATGCGCGCATAACGGAGCAAATGGTTTGGGAAGATATAAAGGCTTAGGGGAAACTGCTGCGTATTACAATGATCATATCAGACAGAAGTGTTGCAACTACGGGCATCATCTGCATTAAGGACCAGCGATAGCAGAGGTTGTTAGCGTTATTGATGGTAAATTGGCCAGGAGATTGGAGCCATTCGGCCCTCTCTTTATATAGTCTGATTCACTAGGTAAGGTTAGCCCATATGCTGGATATTGTGAGCGCAGGGCACATGCAAGGGATGCTGAACTTACGGATGGCGCTTGCCGTCTACAATATGCCGAGAAGATGGAAGTTTGGAATCTGGTGATATTACCATCTCCAACTTCTGAAGCTAACAGATTGATTCTGCAGTTAGCTTTGTTTTGTTTTACTCTTCCTACGACGTGCACCACTTTCATTACGATATTTAATGCAAGAAGCATGTTATAAAAGACATTTCTTTATGATCAAATGATATGAAAAAATTCATTATCGTCATTGTAATTATTGGTATATCTCACGAGAAAATGATGAAATCTCTAACACAATGAGGGTTTTGAAGCAAAGCTTCAGGACTGCACGCAGCGTTGACCGAGAAAATAGGCCGCAAAGCAAATTAAGCAACTATTAGTGCATTGAGTGAGCTTTGGGCTAAAATGGTCAGTCCGTCGTCTTGTGAAGCAGGCCATAACTATCAAGGGGTCGTAGAAGCACGACAGACCGGCATTAGAGCGCGCCATTCTCAAGTAAAGCAGCCCTTGCAAAGGTTAGCACGCAACCAACAACCGACACTATACTAGGTTAGACACTCCACTACCTCGGAATGGTCCCGTTTCCCACTGAACCTTGTCAAATGCAACTTATTGGAACTGCGCTCGCAGATCATAATTGTCTGCACTGTGAAAGGCTCCATCCGTTTGCTGATTATTGTTACTTTTATTGACAAGAGAACTGTATTTGCCATCCAAGTTTATCCTTGGTCTATGTTTTACGATACGAGTGCAATGGGAAACGGGTTTCCATAATAGTTTTCCTATCGAAGCTCGGGATGGGGTGTGTATTAAAAGGTGTATTGGATGGCGCAATTGTCCAGTTAATGGCATGAAAAAATTGTGCTGAGAGGCATGAAAGCGCAGGTCTTGGCATGGCGTTGATGTGACAGGCCTGCCAATGAAAGAGAGCCCGACGAGCTACTGTAACGGGGCAATTTAAGAGCAATAATCGTAGTGTATCTTGAGCAATTTACAACACTGACGACACTTAACATAATTACGATTGTTCACCGTATGCGGTTGAAAGACGTAGATATTTTCCGATAACAATTTCTATGGACAGATGACTTAAGTCCGTATTAATTTATGTTATTTGGCGAAACCACTCGTAATTATAATCTGCAGCTGGTCCAGAGACATAAAATATTTTTTATGGTTCAAATTATCAGCAAAAATCAGCGATGCTGTTACGAGTATGTATCCAGTAAATTTTTTACTCTTTTTAAAATCTAGAATGGTCTTCCTGTAGAGGCGTTTCGTAGAAAATACAGCAATTGAGATGTACTGCGAATAAATAAGTAATGTGTAGACAAACCACTGATTAAAATATACCTGTTCGTCCGATTACGAAAACTAAAACACATTTCAAAATTATAAAGTCTCAACAGCACCTTTTTCACAAACATAATCCCTGAAACACACAAATGCAAACTTTGATTAAAAACTTTAATGAACAGTGAATACAATAAAACAAATATAAAATATCTTATCAATTGCATTTGTATTAAATGTTTGCAATGGTGAAGAAACTCTATGGACGCCTTGTAGAAACAACTACTAAGCTGTGTCCCTCAGAGTCTCCATGCTTTCTATGATACATAGAAGCGTTGGTGTTTGACGTGAGTCTTCCGGGCGAGCGTTCAGCTATGGTTTCGAAGCTATGTTTGAGAAACTCGACACCCACTTGTTACGGCGAGTTGGTCGCCTAAAATACAACACCAATTTAGCCCAACCCGTTCACAACCCCTAACGAGATTCCTTCGACATCTCTGAGGCCCCATTAGGATAAATCGTGATGCATTACAATGTCAAGTTTTCTGAACATTCCGCCATTGTTCTAAATAGTTCTTTTTTTAGTTGCCGTCTCCTTAAAGTTTTAGAATTTTTTAGATGTCAAACTGGACACATGAAAATGTCTTCATAACGGCTTTCCACCGACAATTATTTTACTCAAAAACTTTTGCACTCAATTTTGAAAGCTGTACTTTATGAAATAATTAGGAAAGAAACGAAAAGAATTAAAAAATTACTGTAAATAGAAGTTTCTTTCACGCAAGAGTAACTTTTCGTGAAGTGCACACAAGTTGACATCATCATGTTTTGGAAAAATAATTTGCCATATAGTCATCCATCAGCTTTCGAGCAGATTCACAGCCCCTTGAGCTCAAGTTAAAATTATGTATTTCAATATTCTCATCCATACGTTCAATGACTTAAACTATGAATATAACAAATACTTAGCATCACAGCTACTTAGCTATTCATATCTGCGTGAAAGACTTCATTAACTCCATTTTGTAGATTGCTAAATGGCCTAAACCAGCGCCTTGCGAAGTGAAGACTCAGTACGTGGCGTGTCTGAGGCGTTGGCTAGAAAAAGCAACTAATTCAAATTAAGGACATATTTATGCCATGAGAATAAAAATGAGCATCTGGTAGCTCCTGATTAAAGTTGTAACTCGAGCCTCCCCTCCTTGGTTTGTTTGGAGTCTTTTTTTGCAGCGAGGGAGACTTGTTCATCGACCACCTGACTTCAAGCGCTCTATAAATCGGCAGAAAATTCAAATTATTTACTGCATGCTTCAAATTATGAAATTAAATTATGATTATTATTACAAGCACACCTACACGTGAAAAAATGCACGTGTTTTTGAGTGCATTTTTCGTTTGATTTGCCAGTGGACGCGGGCTTTGCGAAGGAGTTTCCATTGGATGTGAAGGATGTGCCTTTGGTATCCACAATACAATGCTTACAATACATGTATACCTTACCGAATTTTCTCCTATCTAAATCCTTAAGAGCGTCACAGAGAGACGGATCAAGCAAGCAAGCAACAAACTGTGGATTATTATGCAGTGGAATTATTGTAAATTATTTGCTGCAATTCACACGTCTCTAGCTATACACGTGTGAATGAGATTAACTATTTATACACTACTTCTTATGACTAGAAACCTTGATTTTTGAGTACACATTTTTTATTTGAACATTTTTCCAGAGATGCAGTGGCAGTAGTTTTCGTTGTGACAAAATGATTATTTAGCGTTATGTGGTTCAGACAGGCTTCGGTTCTCGTTCACATGTCTACAGAAACATGATATCTGAATAAAGCTTTTCTGAAGTTATATTTTACTTTTACTGGCATTAAGGAATTTGACAAGCTTTGAAATATATCTTTACAAATTTAGCATGCAGACTCACGTTCCACATATTGTGTACAAACATGAAGTGTCCAATTGAGAGTGCACAAAATTCTTGTGCTATTCATGCATCTAGTAGACCCACACGTGAAAAATTCATATGCTTTTAGCGAATTTTTCCGTTTGATTTGCCAGTGGACGTGTGCTTTGCGAAGGAGTTTTCACATTGAAGGATGTGCCTTTGGTATGCACAATACAATGCTTACAATACATGTATACTCTATCGAATTTCCTCCTATCTAAATCCTTAAGAGCGTCACAGTGAGATGTATCGATCAGCCAAGCAAGCAAGTAAGCAAACAACAAACTGTGTATTATTATATAGTATAATTAGTTAGTGCCTATAATTGTACGTTCGAGAAGGAGGTTAAACGAAAATAGCTTTATTCTACACGATTATTCATCATTCTCCTATCACTGGCATATAATGAGAGTTTATCTTACTCTTACGTCATAACTTGATTCTTAAAAACTAAACTAGTCGCCTCACATACCTAACAAAAACTAACCCTAACATGCCTTACGATACTTGGCTTTGAAAACATACAGTAAGTGGCGTCATTTGCAGAATAATCTTACAGATGGTATTTGTGAAAACTCTTTGTCATTGCAATGTTCCTTCACACCTGCAAACTACCTCCAAAAATGAGGTAGAAAGTATCTACTGAATTTACGTGAAACATTTTTTTTGTGTTAGTTGCAAAAGCAGAACATATGCAACATTAGATGAAATGTTTACCAACTGATTTTACTCACAAAATATAAACAAAATAATTATTGTCTCGTTTGTTTCTAGGAAAAGCTAGAAGGAGAAAATCGTAAGGGGGTTTCGAATGGAAAAGAAGGGTTTAAAAATAAAATGCAAGAACTAAAACGAAAAGTTCTCGTTCTTCATTTTGTAATGAGGAAATTATTTACATGATCTGTAATATGTTTCAAAGCTTTCTTCTAGGTCTAGAGGGAAAATAGTTAATTTATTTAAACTGATATTCCCTTGGAGCACTCGATGTCATTGAATATAATATATTGTCAAGTTATTTTCTCAAATTCACTATCATTTTCATCAATTATAGTACAGTCTCATAAAAGTTACGAAAATCCACGTTAATTCTATCATCAAGTTAAATTAAGAATGAAACATTGAATTCTGGAGAATAATTTGTATAATCTCTCATATATATCAAAAGAAAAGATCCTAACAGTGTTATTGTTTATGAATTTATTTCGTTGCACACTTGTGTATTTGGTATGAGTTTCTTTCATTAGAAAAAACTGCCCTGGAACATAGAATGTTGACAGATATTACGCAAAAATTACGTATACAAGGATTCTAGATCAATATATTCTTTGTACGTAAAATCAAGTAATGTCATCTGTCACTTAAATATCAAATAATAAATCTACTGACCTTCTCAGTATTTCTATGCATTTTTGACTGGTAGATAATTTCCGAACACAATTACAAGAATGCTAGTACTATCAGCCA
The DNA here is from genome assembly GCA_006783055.1 of Trinorchestia longiramus. Taxonomy (NCBI): domain Eukaryota; kingdom Metazoa; phylum Arthropoda; class Malacostraca; order Amphipoda; family Talitridae; genus Trinorchestia; species Trinorchestia longiramus. The sequence continues at coordinate 343,937 of VCRD01000177.1, forward strand.
TAGGAGAAATTCATATCATTGCCTTAGCTCACTTTTTCAAGTCTTTCAAACTCTCCCGTGATAAGAATCTTCCAAAAAATTATTCATGACTCCATAATTTTTAAAACCAGATTCTTTACATTATTGTTCACAGTTGGATAACGTTGACATTTTTCAGACAGGTAGTATATCAGAGTTCAAAGGGAGAGCCAATTTATTTCAAGAAAGCACAATCAATGACGATAACGGTTGTGAATTATTGTCTTCGTTAATATTGTAGGTAAAAAATTGAAAGAGCTTGTAGATTATTTTCTTCATAGCAAGTTTTAAAAATGCATTGAAGTATTTTTAATAACATTAATCGAGTAACTTAAATTTCCAGCAACTAAGACTGGGTTTAATAATCACTCCAAATTCTGGATCAACAAGTATAAGATACCAATAAATTTTCCAGGGCAATACACTTACAGAAATCCTTGAACAGTCAACACAGTAGTGCATTGCCATGTAATTTAATTTGCATACAGATGGCATGACCATTGCTTTCTGAAGAACTGATCAGATAACTAATTAACAAGTATTTACTTCAGTGTAATACCACTATCAGTATTACCGTGTCTCACTCTAGTCACAGGATGCTGTCACATCTCTTCATTATTATGCAGTGTTCGGAGACAACGTCACTCACCATTAGCTAGAAACAAACAATTATTGCGACTCTCAGTTACCTCTGATAAATTTTGCAAACACTTGCAGCGTTATCATTAAGCTAAGTAAACAGTTTTGACGCAGTATTTATCAGCTCAGTGTTTTTTTAAACAAAGCCGCTCTGGCTCTCTTACCCCATTACCGTGAAACTCTGTTATTCATTACAAGCTGCTTTGCTAAGCTCCCTCCCACGATAGCCCCTTCTAATAAAAGTAAATTATATTTACGGTTATTTTTATACGAATTTTAAGGATTATAAACGCAGATATTAGATACTCGTGATGGTCCCGTTCCGAGGTAATCACCTCCTTATATATGCAAAAGTGCGCCCGAGGTAATACCGTATCCATTAACAAAATTAAATAAACACTTTCGCCGGGAAAAACAAAGCGCTAGAAACAAGACATTTCTTTGAGCGGCAAGAGGATCCTAAAATTTAATATTCTGATAAGTAGAATTAAAAGCATTTGACCCGAACACAAAACGGCTTCTTCACGCTGAGTTGGCCTGACTATTGCTTCGATAAATAAGCAGAAGATGGTACACACGCATTAGATAAGGTTTTGTGCAGCATGGGACTTCCTTTAGTGTTTTCCTCGTAAGATTCGCCAGGAGCCACCCTTCGTAATTGTTACTGCATGTAGTGAGCCGCTCAAAATGGTCCTCGGCCAGTTTAAGGAGTACGTACGTATAAGACTTGAATACGATTGCGAGTTAGAACTTGCTACCCGTACTGTCGCAAAGTTCAACAATAGCTGGGGAAGTAAATTAAAAGTAGTTTTCTAGACTTTTTTGCTGGAAAATTTAGTTTCTACTTTGAATATGGGTATTTGTTGATTATGCAACTTTATGAATTTTTCAACTTTATTTCTACGTTGTGACTGTTCTATAAGAAGTAGTTAATGATTGTGCGTGAGGAACAACTGTTCTTTTTCTCTGAATGCGTGAACTAGTTTAATATTGGAGTTGTATACAAATGAAATTATTTCACTTAGAATAGATACAGAGGTAGTGCATTCGAAGAACAGGTATACTAGAAAACTGAAAGCAATGAAATAATTTGAACTATGAGAGAAAATATATAAGCAGCGTCAAGTATAATAAAATATAATAGTAAAATTCAGAAGGCCATGCGATAAAAGATGTCAGAAGTTTGGATGAATTAAATTAAATATTACTGGTTGGTAAACAAGATTGCAAGACTGTGTTTTACCACTCTGAATGTAAATTGTAAGTGGGCCGGCAGATAATGCACGTAACTTTGACGAGCCTCAGTTTTCTCGTTTCATTTCTCTTAGCGCAGTCTGGGTGCGGCAGTGAAGAAGCGCTTTCTTTTTGCAGCACGGGTAAACCTGCAAAAACTGTCAATAAGTGATTGTCTCTGAAAAAGCAAATATTTATTACTAGGTCAGTGGCAGTCTAGCGTAAATGATAATACTGGTCTCAGACCATCCGTATATATAGAACGCGATGCCAGAAGTATGTGCGCTACTATCAGGTATTTTCTTGCGAAGAGGTCGTCCTGAATTATAAGTTGTGCCTAAAACTACTGTCAGCGACAGACACGTAGTCTACTTGTGAATGATAACATTGTTGTTGGAAGATCAATTCATTGATTTAAAACCAAACGTTCAGAAGGGAAACAGGACAAGTCGAATGAACGAAACGAAATGCAAAGCCCTCATTTTTTTCAAACATGAATTCAAACCATTTACATCGATTTATCCCTCACCAAAACTTTGTGCTAAATTAAATGTTGTTTTCTCACAGTTTCAAACGCATTGATGCAAATATTTTATTATACTTTTTTGTTCATAGACTTTGCTGTATTTTAGACAAAACCTGGTGCAGTTGCACGCTGACCTTAATTTTTCCATGTAGTTTACATGGCAACATAATTATGTTTTAAAAATTGATTTAAATGTGTGTGACCATATATGTTCGTTTCAAAACTAATGAACTTCATAAATTTGTTTGAAAGGAAAGAGTTAGAATGAATGGATTTGAAAAAAAAAGTTTACAGGAGCCAGATAAATTTGTTCATGGCAGTTAATGAGTATTAGTCAAAATAGGGATATGCATAAATTATGTATAGTTCACAAGCTGCAGGAGGAAATTAAATAGAGTCAAATTAACTGCAAAAATACGCTGTTTATTAGCGCTTACTTTAATAACATGTTTAAAATACATTTGCAGACATCATCCCTTCCCTGTGAAATTTAATTTAACAGTTTATCAAATATTATTCTTAGGTTATTATGGATTAAGGACATTTGTATCTAAGGAAACTCTATCACATATGGTTAATCATACAGGGAAAATATAATTAAGTTAATATTTGTTTCAATTAATATTTGAGACCTTTTAGTTTACCAACTCATGAATGAAATGAAAGATTTTGTAATGGATTTATTTCTCAATCGTATCAGTAAATGCGTTATTGTGGAATGCAAAGCTTCAATACATAAGAAATTACACATAAATGAAGCAGCAATTCAAAGAACAGCTTACATTTCCAGAGCAAAGAACTTCATCACTGCGATCATTAGCTCACGATTTTCATCCTACTAATAATAGTTTATTCAGTTACAAAGTTAGTACTCTCTTGCGACTGATCTTCCTAAGCACAAAGTTGTTGCTAAATTATTTTCACAAATGTTGATAAAAACTTGTCCAGAGTCGTGAAAGCTCAACTGGTAACAATCACATGCAATTTTAAGGCGACTCTCCATTCAATGTTTATTTTTTCTCTAATAGTGTGAGAGCAAGCTTGGAGGCACAAACTAAACGAGTTATTTATTTTTACCGTTATGCAACAAAAATTTCTGAGAAGCGCTCGAACCGTATTAAGTACTGCTATTTTTGAGGTTAAGCGTATTCAAAAGCTTAAATTTCATTTTTTCACCATAAACCTATTCCGTACAATCTCTGACAAAAAACATACTCGAGTATGCCAGTACTAGAACGATAAATTTTCATTATTCCAAAAGCTTGAGAACCTGAAAAAATTATTTGACCTCTGTCCAAGCTCCCACGCGGACCAGGTTAAGAAACTGATCACGGAATTGCACCTCGAGCCAATACTCCCATTCGTTAAAGAGGAGGCGCTACAGATACGACGTCCTTTGAGCTGCTCGAGTCACGATGGACAATAATAGAGAACCTCGTACCCTTACTTTCGAACTGGGGTGCACAAAGAACACTTCTTGCATCCAAAGTAACATTCGTCACGTATGTCGAAAGAGTGAAGTCTTTCCCAAACTTCCAGACTGTGCCTCGAGCCCTGGGAAAGATTCTGGAAATTTGTTCAACTCACGGATAGATATTTCGCAGACTCGTGTTCTCGAATATTTACACAGCTTATCCTCTCTGAGATCAGAAATACAGTGTACAATAGCAACTGTGTTGCATTTTGGAAAAGTTAGTACCCAGAGGTTCTTGCTTCATGGACCTTAAAAGGGCCTAACAAAATTACGAAAATACGCAACAATACTCACGATTTTAGAGAATATCAATCTTGCTGTCGGTTTCATTTGTTATTTATGTTTCCCTAGATAATTTTTAATCCAATAATTCTCCTTTAAAACTGTGTTCTTCGACATTCGTAGCCAAATCAAAAAAGATATATGCTAAATTTTGTTTTTTGCTCTGGATTACAATATATTCTAAATTAAAAATAAAATAAGCCCAACAATGCCAAAATTTCTCTGGTGTGTTCTTCAAAGCTCATTGTGGATACACAGCAATAAAATAAATGAAGTTTCAACATTCCTAATGAAGTTTAAAATTAGGCCACCAGCAAGGCCAATGTTTCCATATCTATGGAAAAATGAATATGAACTGAAAATTTTCAAAGCTGCTTTGTGTATTGCTCTGACCTGCAGCAATATGAGCAATGCTGTCGCACTTGAGTGCTAAGTTTCAGCATCACGATTCTTTTGTTTTCGTCTAAGTAACACTCAAGATTCGTGCGTGGTCTCTTTTTTTATTCCTAAAGATGGTGAATCATTGACCAAAACTTGTTAAAGCTATTGACAAAATGCTTCGTGTGTTTACATACCTAGGCATACCAGCAACGACGAGTTAATGCCTACATCGTTGCTATTTATTTTCGGAAACATTCTAGTCAGCATTGATGCTGTAGAGTAAAAAATCGTACCTAGATTAACAAAGTGTGTGGTGGCTAAGATAATGTGTTTCTTATGAGTGATTGATTCCAGATCAATCATTAAAAACAAGAAACTTTATTTCTTTTTAATTTATGTGGGAACAAAATGTAAGCTATTGAAGTGATCCTATTTTTAGAACTTAGTGCTGGATTGTCAATTATATTCATTGTGATGTATGCAGACCTTACAGACAATTATTTGAAGACAGATTGGAGGTATATGTAAACAAAATAAATCATAGCAAGAAGGACTGTTGGTTCCCAGCCTGTAAACTTATGTTCATTGCTAAAGAGTTAGTCAATTCCAGATTTTACACTGTTAAGAAACATATTTATTCAATGCATTTTCCTTTATTTTATTTGGCCTCAATATTATACAGACAAATGGAAACATTTTAATTATTCCCACTTATTAATTACGAGATAACTTCCCTGTCACTAAACGGGACGAGTCAATAACTGAGGTGGCACAGAAGAGGTGCACTTCCTGAGAAGTTGAACACTCCTACTTGTTTAACAGAGCTCTTTTCCAGATTCTTATTACAGAATAAAGTTATCGCCTATTCCGAGAACGAGCCATCAATGTTAGACTCGAGTCAACTCCGTTTATGGCTTCTTGTTTACGATCTTGCATACAAACAGCGTGAGAGAAGACGCTGCCACGACGCATGTTTGCTCCCTCAGTTGTCTACAGTTGTTTATCACTGGCGGTTGAGTATGGGCATGAACTACAACGGAGGAGAAACCGCAGAGGCAACAACTCGTTCACTCACGAGCAATCTTCACGTGGGCAAACACTCGTCCCCGACAACGGTCTATTTACAACAACCTTTATTTCCCAGTAAAATTGAGATGAACTGCTTGTGGATGGCTCGTAAAGCTGCCATAAAACTGTCACCAGAGCAGAGTTCTGATCCACTCTCAGGGTTTCTGAGTATGCCACACCTAACGACTTTCTAAACGCTACCCAAAGCCACTGCAACTTGGTCATTTGCATCTCACCGTGAATCTTTGACAACCTGCAGTGTACCGTCGCAACGTTTGTGTTGAACACACATCTTAAAGTCAACATTAGATGTAGTCAAAGATCTTTTACTCTGAGGATCGACTTTCGCGTTGTAAATAATGCATAGAAGTAAACAATACATAGGAGCAATTCTTAGTTCAATACCAAAATGAAACCTCTTCTCTTGAAACTCCGTTTTAGCAGCAGAAAATTGACAGTTTGTTTGTTTTGCAGTTATTTATTTCAATAATGGAGCTTTTATTTGCTGGTCACTGTTCAAAATAAAGTCCATTACGGTTTATGACGTAAGCAAGCGTCGCTGAAGTCCTGTTGTAGAAATCATCTATCGTAACCGGCACCAAGTCACAAAACTTCTCTTTGAATGTTGCCGACAGTATAACACCGTCGTAAACCATTAAAATGTCGTAAAGTGGCCTGGGACCGCAACAAGGTCGGCTTGTGTCGCTCTCTTTGAAGCTTCTGGGGCTTCTTGATTTTTGTTTTATGGCGAGAAGAGGGTCAAGTGAAAAAACCAGGAGAGAAGATACGTGAAATTCAAAAGATTTTGAATGACAATCATGGTACACAATAAATTATGTATTGGTGCTCTCTTTGTTTTTTTTAATTCATGTTTCATACACTTATAAATGTCCTCTCTCGTCTGCTTACGCCTTATAATTTTTCTTTTACTTGTGGGAGAGTTATGAAAAAATTCTTGAACTTCTAATGATTTTATCAGAAGTAAAAATGTAACAGAATAGTTGGATCGTAGGTACACAATAGTCAGATAATTTATTATAGTTGATTCATTATGGCTGACTGCCACCTGTGCACTACCTGTTTTTTTATGCATTAAAATAGCACACTTAGTGCCCTTGTTAGACACAAGAGTTGTGTACCACTTTATTGTCTCTGTTGCGTTGCGGAACGACTTCATTCTCATTATAAAAAGTAGACGGCTTCTTATTGTCTGTTTCAATAATACATTCCTCTAGAAGTTTTGTTACACCTCTAAGGGAGAAAACCTAGCATGTTGTCATATACATAAAATATTTTTTGTGTTCCCAAAACGCGTTAATTTTCTTGACAACTATTGAGTTCATTGTCAGCTAGTAACATAGTCAGTGAGTGACAGTGAGTGGCTAGTCAGCATGTGACATAGTCACATGCTCACAAATGTCACGAATCGAAACAGATGAAATTTAAGTGCAATATTCAAAATGTTTAAGAAGCCTTCAACATCGCGTGCTTCTGTAGATCCTACATATTTTGGCGTTTAAAGACTCGCTGCAGACCGCATTCGACGTTTTACTTTAGTTTTTTTTATCACAGATCGCCAACTATTTTGTTTCGTTCTTACGACCATGAGAAGTGCGCTTGCAAAGGTTTCGTCTCACCTTTATTGAGTTCAAAGTTTCAATTTCGGAGAAATCGTTCGGCTGTGACTGGGGAGGCGGGAACATTGCAGTCCATAGGTGCGTTTGCGTCGATTTCTTTACTCTCGTTTGCCTCTCTCACATTCATAGAGCAGAACGAGGCCATAATCGTCAAGGTTATTGTTATTAATGCTTTACCGCTTTCCCAATCCCATTAACGGGTTCCATTTTTGGGGCTTTATTTTCTCCCCGTGGCTTGCGGGAAGGTGTCTCTTCTTACTTCCGCTTTAAGATGTTTTGACTCAGTCTGCACAGAACAACTATGAATCCAGCAACGTTGTTACGCATTAATATGCTCTGCGTGTAGCACGCATTTTGCTAATGAACGCTTCATATCGGTAAATTGTGTTCTTTTAACTGTATAGTAATTCGCTGAAATGAAAAATTCATTTCCACTTCCGGCAAGCTTTTAACTATTAGAAAAGTACACTGTTTGACCTTATCATATCTACATTAACGTCTGAGAGACTTAGGGAATAGATGCACTCATTCAATTGTTACTGTATTCTCATGATGTATGAAATATTTAAGCAAAACTTTTCTGAACCAACAGCAGCATGAACAAGATACTAAGTTATTCTGATAGAACACATTTTCAAAAATATAGTGAGAAAAAATTGGAGAACAAATGTGATAGCTATCGCTGTCTGTTCATAATTAAAGGTAAAACGAAGTTATAAGCAGTCACTTAATAAAAAAAAGGACACATGTCTAAGTACTCACTCTGCTAGTATGCGCTCAGAACACAGTAACCTGGCAATAATTGGTACTCCCCACTATCCTATTTCACTTGCACCAAAACTCTTTTTCCGCTATTGGCTAGATTCATAAAAAACATGCACATCTTCATCCAGTTTTTCCTCTGTAAGAGCGCTATCCGCGAAACTAGCTCGTTCTTTTCCTCGAGGCGATAGCTGGAATCCCGCGGCTCGTAGAAATATCCCAGGCATTCACTAACTCTTGTGTATCGACCCCCCAGGACTCATGATTAACAGAGGAAATAACGACCTTCATACAGTCTCCCTGGTGTCCTAATAGAAGCTCTTGGGATGCGCATGTGCGCTGCTTCTCTTGCCGGACTATGTACGCTCAGGTGCCGTTATTAGAACTGTTGGTCTCCTGCTGTTGTTCGTACAGCTGCTCTTATTGACATCTTAACAGGTGATGTACTGATGTTGAAACAACCGGTGCAATTTATGATTCAACAGGAGCTGTTACTAACGTTTTAGCAGGCGATACTACTGATGTTTAAACAACCACCGCTACTGATCTTTAAACAGCCGCTGTTATTGATGCTTTAACAGGAGCTGTTACTGACGTTTTACAGGCAATGTTACCGTTGCTTTAAGAACCACTGCTATTTATGCCTAAAAGCTGCTGGTCTTTTCTTGTAGATAATGGTATTGATGTTGCAACACCATACGAGGGGTTGTTGATGCTTTAAAGAGGTTCTGACTACATTGCGAGCGTTCCCAATGCAGCTGTTTCTGCCGTCACTGCTGCTACTGCTGCACCGCTGTGAATTTTACAGCTGCTGCTGCTGCTGCAGATCAATCACCAGCCTGTGTAGGGTAAACGTTACTGACTACTTGACGGGCATTATTCAACTTCTGTTCTGACTGACTTGTCTTCTGTTGCTCCAGCTTGAGATATATTCGCTGTTTGATCAGTGTTGCAGCACGCAAGTTCCAACAGTGGCTGGTAGCAATATTGTTCTACGTGTTTTTTTGCTATAACTACTGTATTGCTATTGGCATCCGAAATGTTGCAGTAGCTGATTTTGACTCTCCCTGTGCCATCAACTACGTTGCTGATATTATTTCTCTTATATTTATCTGTACTTAGAAAAAACCAGAACTGAAAAATAGGGCCATAGACATCCACACCTCGATTCAACGCACCAAAAGAGGTGACACATTCGACCCACTATTACTTTCTGTCCTTAGTGACCGTCGATAACTTGTGAATTACTACATTCTGAAGCACAGAAAAAATAAAAAAATGTAGTAGATTTTGTCCGTTTGTTCTGAATCTGTTGAAGTGGGGTCCGTTGAAGCAAGGTATGACTGTATATGGTGTTTGACTGTACAGCAGCTGTAACCTTGAACTTCTTCACTGCCTCGTTCTTTCTCTTCTGTTTGCTAGAGACTCTTTCCCAACTCTTAGGTACTGACAGCAACAAGCTTGTATGTTTTTTTTTGGTTTCGTGGGGTTTATCACAATACTCTCACCTCCTCTTCGGGAGTGAATCTGAAAAGCATCATTATATATTTCTGTCTTGAATCAGTTATAGTGGAAAATTAGACATTAATAAATACAGGCAGGGCCAAAATTATTGTTACGGTTAAGACAAACCGATAATGAAGTCACTGTCACTACTTTTGGCACACCCTGTATTTACTTATGTTTAATTTTTCACTCCAACTGATTCAAGACAGAAATTAATAAATTATCAGTGATCATCAATGATATTCTACATAACTGTACAATTCAGGTACGCAGGTCAATGAGTTCTCATGGTATATATATATATATATATATATATATATATATATATATATATATATATATATATATATATATATAT
>VCRD01000177.1:353849-436262 GCA_006783055.1 Trinorchestia longiramus
TATATATATATATACATATATATATACATATATATATACATATATACATATATCTATATGATATATATATATATATGTATTTATACAATACACTTTGTAGAGAAGGTATCTTAAAATAAATATTCACCAGAACTTCAAAATATTTTCAGAATGGCAAAACAAATAAGCCTGCTCTCGATATTATCTTCATGACAATATTACGAAAATAAATATCCCCTTTTCGACCTGTACAGGTGTTCACGAAAGTTAAGATCACTCTCCTGTATTGAACATTTTCTAAGTCAACTTTTTATGACAGTTGAAGCAGCTGTTATTCTAGAGGAAAGTACATAATTATGGAGAAATGGGGTAGAGATCTGAGTAAGTCTTGCAAACGTGTGTTTTACAGCGGAGTTAAATTCTCGGACCAGTCATTTCTGCAAGATAACCTGTTCATATTCTTAAATGGTAGTTTAGTAGAGTAAAAACTTTACTTTACATGCAATTCATGAGGATATCTATTATCATTATTAAGATTTTGTAGGCATTGTTTTATTCTCCTAACTCAAAACGCAATTAATTTAATTTTTTGTTAATATATCAACAGTTTTTTAAAGTTTTGTTCCGCGTATAAAATAAAGAGCAAAATGTGCTAGAATTTGTTGTATCATCAGTGCCTTTAAAATTTTATAGCGTAAATAACGAACAGAAACTTCAATACTAATACTTTAAAACAGGAACTGGAAATAAAATATATTTATATGTTAAAGTGGTAATAAATTTAAGTTTTAATAATGTTTTCTCTTTAGATTGGAGACATGGGGGTACTTTTAATTTTGCGCCAATAGCCGTGAAACATTTAATATTCCATAAAATAGCATTATAGGTCATTCCAAACTATTAACAATTGCTTGATGAAGCTTAAAACTGACAATCAGGAAGTTAGAAAACTCGCTTCGAACGTGCACAGTGAAATACTTGAATTCACTTGCTTCTTCTGACAGTGTGTAAACCCGCACAAAACTTGAATTTAGAGGTTTGTTATCAATACCTCAAAGTTCAGGTGATAACAACGCTATAAAACTTTATGAGTGCAGCTAGACGAACGCTATAGAGGAACGTAATAGAGTCTTCAAAGCGCCGGCGCGAAGGCAAAAAAACCCTTGCATGATTCCAATGAAAGCATTGCGATGTAAGAGGTCAGAATCGACCTTAATCGAGGTTGAACTCAATCATCTTGGGGTTATTATTAGCGTTGAGCCTTGAAATTCGATTATTATTTCATTATGTCCTACTCTGCCCGTATTAAATCTAAAGATTAATGGCCATGATAACTGGACACGCAACTGCTAGCAGATTTTTGCCGAGGTCTAGTAAGTTTAGAGTATGGCTGCCAATGAATATGTAACCCTTAAAGTATTTATTATTTTCAGCTTGGTAGAAAGTTGACTCGCATATCTGATCATACTAGCTATGTTCGTACATGGACTTGAGTGTTTTTTTCTATTTAAGGAGATACCAAGTATAGGTTTGTGGGGGATAATATGCAAACAGAATAGATGACAACGTACTTGAATAGATGAACTCCATGGCAGTGGTACCATCCTTCAAACTTTGTGAGCGAAAAACGGATTTTTTCGCTGACACCTCGGTTTGTTCATTCGTGCACAGTACTGTAAAAAAGGGCGAAGCGAGGGTACTGGGATCATCACCCATTGAAAGATCATGCCAACGTACAACAAACTTCTTGACTGAGAAGAAGTATTCCAGTGTTGTCTACATATATTACAAATTTCTAATGTTCGAATCAAGTTTTAACTCACATCCATCGTTTTTCGAACTTCAAAAGTTTAACAAGCGGACTAAATCACACAAGAAAATATTTTCTAGAAACCTATAAATCTGTAAAAAATTATTTTATCGAAGAAAATTTTTTATGCTGACCACAGAAACCAGTCTTTCATATATAATTCATTAATATATATATATTGGGATATTTCCTTTATTTAAGCTACTTAAGCCATGTTTTCTGGAAAATCTCTCTCCATCCATGAGAAGAGAAAAAAAAGGCAGAGCACCTGAGTCTCATGTTAGCATTTCTCGCTTCCTTTGCTCTGCCTCATTTCTATTTTTCTTGGTTCTCGTGACCCTCAAATGAGATTTTGGGTGTATGCGTGTTTGGAATATGGAAATGCTCCGCTCAACCGGACGATATAAGGGCGACATTCCAATTCCAAGAGGCTGTAATCGGTGAGATGTGAGAATGGGCAAATTTTAGGGGAAATCTAAGAAACCAGGAGGTTACTTCACGAATTGTTCCAAGCGCCCAAGTCCTACTCTTGTAGCTACTCTACAGGAGTGTAATTCAACCTGTGTAGGGAAATTCAGGTGATACTGTGGTAGTCATGATATAAATAAATTATAATTAACCTGATACCATACAATTCAATTTGTGCTATGTAGTTTAAAATATACTGCTTAATTCACAATATATGATGAATGATAATTCAATGTATGTAATACAATTCAACTTCTGCAATCAACCTCAAGACATGTAGTACAGTTGACCCTACGCAGCGTAATTCAACTGTGTAGTGTGATTTCAATCATGCAAAATGAGTCATGTTAAACTTGTCGATTTAACTGATCCATCACAACTCTGCCAATAAAGCTAGCGGACACGTGAGCACCTAGCTGGATCAGATTTCTAGCCTAATGAGTAAAGCACAAGTAACATTAATAGCAGTAGGCACTGAAAGAAAAAAGCGCACGGAATAAAAGTTTACATGAAGAGATTGTTCTTTGCAATGTCATAACGTGCAGACCATATCTATTTTCGGATAACAGATTGTGCAGTTGGATGACATGTGTCCATTACTATTAGACCCCAGAAGAGTCACTAGGTGAAATTAAATCTACAAATGTTGCTACAGGTGCAGCCTCAAGAAGAAGGTCAGACTTCACCTACAATCATCACGAGGGGTACGTACTGAAAAGAAGAACTTTAGTACATATTGGCAGAGCTTTGAAAAGAGCTCAGACTTCACCTACAATCTCCACGAGGGGTACGTACTAAAGAGAACTTCAGTACATGCTGATGCAGGCGTAGCTTTGAAAAGAGATTGGACTCCACCGGTAATCTTCACGATTAGTACGTACCGAAAGAAAGACTTCAGTAAATATTGGTGTAGCCTTAAAAAGAGATTGAGCTTCACTTACAGAGGAGGAACACGTACTGAGAACAACTTCAGTATATGTCGATGCAGATGAAGCCCTCAAAAAAAGATCAAACTTACCTGACAATTTTCACGAGGGGTATGTACTAAAAAGAAAATTTCAGTATCGGTCGTTAAAACTTTGCTCTAACTCGTGCTAATAGTTTGAATCGTAAGTGTTCAGGTCGATTTAGATTCTTTGCATAAAATGCGTCTATTCCAACTTACTTAACACGTATTATATGGATTATACGTTCTTAGGTTAATTTAAAATCTGAAGTGTGTTTAGACTAAAGTATTTTAGTTCGCTTAATTAATGCACATTCTTCTATTGATTAGCGTCGTTGTTGATTTAATACGTATTCTATGGTTTAACACGTATAAACAATCAACTGAAAAAAGTCAGGTATGGTAAAATACAAGGACATCTTAGAGGTACTTGCTGTTTAATTTTGCTGGGCTATTTTCACTTCAACTGTTTTGAAAATAGGTAACATTGACTTGCGGGAATTTATTTCCTGTAGTTAACTAATATTTTGTTGAAGATAAAACTAGCGATATAATTACCGATTTCCGTCAAAATCATCACCTATGTTTATTGCAGTATTCCTACAACTCTAATCTTCCTTGTTAATTTTTTTGCAAAAATTTCACAGCTCACTGCGGTCAATACCTTTTTAATAATTTTCTTCAGTCTACCACACTGTTTTTGAATTTTTAAAGATAAAACAATTTGAAGAAAAATAAAACTTTTGAGAGCTAAAACAATTAATTGAAGGGTGGAAAACACTAGTGGACTACTTGCATTTTTTCCCATGGTAAATATAATATATTTTCTACGGGAAAAAATGCAAGTAGTCCACTCCCGTGCTGTCGCTAACACAGCCCAGACAGAGGCGATTACGATCCAGTAGTTTACTATATGAAGGGTGGACAGCACTAGTGGACAACTTGCATTTTCTCCTGTGGGAAAAAATGCAAGTAGTCCACTAGTGCTTTCCATCCTTCAATTGTGACCACTGAATGGTACTGAAATTAGTGTCTATATGACAATAATTGAAGCAAATAGAGTATTCAGTAATTACCTACACGTCAGCGCCATCATTAGTAATTCTTACGAACGAACCATGATAATGATGTGCGCATTACTTACTAGTGTATGTAGTGTATTTTATACTTAAATTTTCCTGCGTATGATCAATTATTAGTACGTCTTAACTTCATTCATCTTTTATATTGACCAGAAAATAATCAAAATAACGTGAACAAGTTCATTCCCTCTAATTAAACTTGATTTCATTGTCCTCTCGTGTTACTCGCAGGATAATAGCAATAACTGTGAACAAGTACATTCAGTTCCCCTTAGTACATCAATCTTTTCTAGAGCTGTTATTGTCTCCGTCTTGAAGACATGTGTTGTGGCTCCCATGCTAGCTGGAGTTTCCTTCAGGTTAGTGGTTCCCAATCTGTGGTACGCGTACCACTAGTGGTACGCGAGGGCCTTCCAGGTGGTACGCGAACACTTTCGGGGTCATGAGCAATTTTTATTTTGTTATATTTTACTTCACAAAATGTTTACTGCCTAACATAGGGTAATCTGGCAACGATTTTTAGTTAACAAATCTTTGTTGATGTGCGTGTTCTACTTGTATAATTATGGAAATAAAGTGATATCTGATCGAATTTAGTTTCTCTGGAACCAGGTGGTACGCGGCGACTGTACGGGACCTCAAAGTGGTACTTGATCACAAAAAGGTTGGGAACTACTGCTTTAGGTGATCTGCTCATCTTCACCCAGCCTTTCGTGTCAGTGTTTTGGTTTTCGTTCGGAAGGACATAGTAGAACAACTGGTACTCTTGCTCTAATTCTTACATGATACTGAAAATATTTTGCAGTTGCTGTTTTTTCCTTACAAACAGGAGTATAGCCATTTTATGAAAAGTTTTCCCCTCATAAACAGAAGTGTAGCCGTTCTATGAGTGGATTTCCCCTCACAAACAGGAGTGTAGCCGTTTTATGAGGCTTTTCCACCACAAACAGGAGTGTAGCCGTTTTATGAAATTATTTCCCCTCACAAACAGGTGTGTAGCCAATGTATGAGAGGATGATTATAATTAGATTTAAATAAGCAATTTTTTCACTTTACTCACTTACAAGGTTTTGATATAATTAGAGCAAGGCAGATCTTCGTGCTCATACTTAGTATTCAAAAAATTACTGTGCAGTAAAATAAGTTTAGACAGAAGTTTGAACGAAATTAAATTATTTCTTATACGAATGCATGTTATAAATACAACTTCTGGAGCCGGAAGATGACGTGAATGGCCTTGGTATTTGTTGTAGGAGGAACTGTCATATCATAAGAAAAATGTTATTTTTATTTAATCATTAGTTTCTTATAATATAATATATGAAGGAGTGAACTCTGATGAACCTTTGCTTTCTTTTATGCTGTTTTGTACGACTGTATATCCCTACAATATTCATCAAATTCTAAAAATACGTGAATGATAAGCATAAAAACTACAGTGTTTTCAGTCAGTAGCTTGCGTCCCTGAAGTATCTATAATTACCTAAGCAAGTTTTAAAACTTTTCGTGTTATGGCCGTCAGGGCTTCAATTTTACTGTACGTCTTAGTGTACAAGCACCAGAACGTAAAGGTCGTATCCTGGCGTTCGTGACGTACTCTCAGTTAAAGCTTTCGAGGAAACCATAACGTGTAGCGTTAAAATTTAATTCAAGCACAGTAAACTACTTCTAATTACGCATAGAAAGCAAGAAGCTGTGATGGATTAGGTAACTTCGGTCACACCACAGAGAACAATCTCTATTTAAGAGCCATTTAAAAGCCCGTTTCTAAGTTTATCGCTCTTTTTATAGTGACATTAATGACTGTAACAGGTCTTTAAGTGTCCCTCCTGTAGGAGCCATGATGAAGGCTCATGTCGGCACAAGTGCTTGAAATTCCGCGCTCTTCGAGATCAAAACTTAGAAGAAGGAAAGAACAAATTCGATTGGAGATAGCTTTGCAATGTTGCAGAAACATTTGTCAGGCAGACAACTAATTTTATGTAAGCACAATTGGTTCTACGTGATGCAAATATTAAGTGTATTAAATCACCCATGCAGTACTACGAGCTGCATTAATGCTTCAACTAAGAATTACATCCGTTAACAGGACGACTAATGGAAGTGATATTATGAGGAAGGTTACTGTAGCCCATTATTGGTTTTTGACTGAATATGAATTTGAATTAATTAAATGAGGTTAAGAATTAATTTAGGCAATTAAGCTGAATTGTCAGACCGGGTGCAGTTGAGGATGTTGAACATAAGTAAACCTCTTAATTATTTATTATGAAACGCGTTTTAGTTTATTAATGTAACCGCATGCAACAATGCAGTGTCTTCACTGAACGACAAACGTGAATAATGCAGAACTCGATTTCTCGTGCCGACTGAACAAATAATTCAAATAACCGTGAAATAGAAATTATGTTTCTTGTTCTTCTTTGTAAAAACAAATTTTCAGGAGTGCAGGAACAGGGAAGCCACTTCTCTAGTAAGCAATGTTATTATCTTTCTTGGAATGGTAGCAGTGGAGCGTAGATAATATTATGCTAGAAAACATTATGGCACAAAGCGTTCAGACTACAAAGAGGAATATTAAAACAAAAATAATTGAGTTCCTTAGTGTGAATGTGAGATAGGATGTATTTATGGACTCCACTTTCCACAGTGCAATTTATATCGTTATTTTCGAAATGAATTATGAAATGTCTTTTTATGACCAGGGTTTTATGAAATGTCTTTTCATGACTGTGATGTTATGAAATGTCTTTTCTTGACTACAGTTTTATGAAATGTCTTTTCATTCCTCCACTATTATGAAATTTTACAAATACCTGTATGTGTTTGAATCAGTGGTTTTGTCTTAAGGGTAATTAATATGAGCCCATTTAAAACAATTGCTACAGTAAACCATAGTTTCATTGAATTTTTTGAAGCCCTAGAGGAAGCTCACCTTTGGGTACTCTGCTATTTACGGGAGCTACTTTTCCACGAAATCTCTTTTCAGAGAGTTAAAAAAAACTTCTTACGCTCAACTCTAACGAAAATAATTTGAATTTTACTTTACTAAGGCAGTCCAGCCCACGTCCATTTTCCATTCATTTCCTTCCTAATGTTCAGTCTTCGGCATCTTCGGAAAATTTCCACCGAAATTAAAAAACCGATTGAGTTATACGTAAAAGTGAAATGAGACCAGCTCCATATTCCTTATAAATGAAACTGTTGAGCTCTGAAGAAAGGGCTCTAAAAATCTCGTTCTTAGGCGTAGGGAAGCGTGCTACTCTAAATTATCTGTAAATAATGTGTCTTATGCTAATAGAAGTTGAGATGGGTGGTGCAATCGAGGAAAGAGATGGACTCTTCACGATAACCTACGTAATTGGGTTCCCAATATAAGGACGGTGTTTGAATATTGAACTTGAAGGAGAGCGTCCGAAGTTTGGGCTCTCGCTCTCCAGCTTGTAAATTGCTCGAAATGATCGTCCCCTTTGTGTAATTTTTATATGAATAGTGGAAACTGGAGCGCTTTATTTGAATGACCCTGGCAAGTTAGTATTATGGTCTTGAATGTGAACATTAAGGTCTTGAAAGTTAGTATTAAGGCCCTGCGATTGATTTCAAAGATATTGATTTGAAAATGAACATTAAAATCTTGGAAATGAACACTGAAGTCTTCCTATTGATTCCAAAGACATTGATTTGAAAGAGAACGTTTAGGTTTTGTAAGTTAGGACTAAAATATTGCTGTTGATTTAAAAGGTATTGCTTCAGGAGATGGGTTTCATATTTTAGCAGTGAATAAAAACTTTTAAGCATGTTTAGCTTCGATTGATATCAAGGATTTTTTGTAAAATAATGAAATGAAGAAATCTTATGTTTGATCCGCACTCCGACTCAATAGTTATACAAAATTATGAAGGATTAATAAATTTAAAGAAAATTACGTGATATGAAAAACTTCATTTCTATTAAAAAATATTATAAATAGAAGTCACTGTTGGAAATAAAACTGCACTGACAATCCTCATCATAAAAAAACATGTACTGTTAGTCTTTTTAAATTAAAAAGTTGTGTGTCTTGTTTAATTCAATGCCTCTCAATATAATAATTTTAAGTCGTTTCAATTTTTCAGTAGAAATTTGGAGCACAAATTCATTGTTATAAAAACATTATTTTAGAAGCCTTACGATGATTATTTTTCTGATATTCAAAAACTACAGGTCATACCAATGTATGAAGTGATCTATAGAAAAGAATATGTCAACAGGAACGAGCCCAAGTCCCATGCCGTCAAAAGTAGAGACATGAATCAAGCACATGCACCTCAATTACACACAGACATTTTAGCTACATGCACTCACATTATAAATAGTGAAGTTCAGCGTAATTATATATCATTTGTTCCAAACTTTTTCAAATTTTATACCACGATTTTATACAAATATTTATCACTATAGCAACTGCCTATTAGGCAAAGGAAATTCATTTTGATTCTTCCAAACCATTTTAAAATTCAAGCATCAAGTTTCACATGAATTCAACTCACTACAACCACGATTTACACACGCAAAAATAATTCTGATTACTCATCTCTAAACTCTTTCCTATTTTGAGCCCCAAGTTTCATATGAATAGCATTGAATTTTAACGACACAGCAAATCTCTGTAACTACTAATATTGTAAACAGTTCACATACCGAGTCCCCGTGTGGTACATGCTTGTTCAGTCCTACGAAGGTCCGAGATCGCCGTTCCACACCTATAGATTAGGTGAGCCCGGTCTAATTAGGGGCCGTGAACGCAATATTGTGTGGTCGGCCGGCACGCTGCTCTTCCTATGTATTGATCTGTGCATGCAGACGTGGGAGACATCTGCTGCTGCTGTTGCTGGTCCTGCTGTTGTTGCTGTTGTTGATGTTGCTTGTGCTGGTACTGCTGTTGTTGCTGTTGTTGATGCTGCTTGTGCTGTTGTTGTTGCTGCTGTTGCTGGTGCTGCTGTTGTTGTTGATGTTGCTTGTGCTGCTGTTGCTGGTGCTGCTGTTGTTGCTGTTGTTGATGTTGCTTGTGCTGGTACTGCTGTTGTTGCTGTGGTTGATGTTGCTTGTGCTGCTGTTGTTGTTGCTGTTGCTGGTGCTACTGTTGTTGCTGTTGGTGCTGCAGTTGCTGCTGCTGCTGGCTAGTGGTGATGGTGCTGCAGGTGCTGCTGCTGTTGCTGTTGTTCCTGTTGCTGTTGCTCCTGCTGTTACTGCTGCTCATGCTGCTGCTGGTGCTACTGTTATCACTGCTGTTGTTGCTGGTGCTGTTGCTGATGTTATTGCTGTTGTGCTGCTGTTATTGCTACTCCTGCTGGTAGTCCTGTTGCTGTTACTGCTGCTGCTGGCATGGTGGTGCTGCAGATGATGTTGTCTTTGTTATTTCTATAAGTGTTGTTGATCTAACCACGTATTATACACACTCACATCGCAGAACTTCTTTTGATGTCATCACTGATTCTAATTTTTACTGGATATTAACGTGTGTTTGTGGCTGGTTCTACTGCTTCCTAAACAATGCAATGCCACTGTCCCCACAATTCTCACCGAATCATACCAAAGTGCTCACACAGCGGTGATAGAATGATTGATGGATATGGTGATTGATGGATATTGTGGTTAATAAGTATTGCGATTGATAGATGTTGTTGATGAGTAGTGAAGCTGTTGGATGTTGACGTTGATGGCTGTTGGGGTTGAAGAATGTTATGATTGATGGATATTATGCTTCATGGATATCTTCATGGATATCGTGGCCAATGAATATTGTGGTTAATAGGTATTGTGGTTGATAGATTATGTGGTTGATGAATGTTGTAGTGGATAGAAGTTGTGGTTGATGAAAATTGTGGTTGAATGTTGTGGTCGATGGATATTGTGGTTCATGAGTATTGTGGTTGATAAATGTTACTGATGAATGTTGTGGTTGATAGATGTTGTGGTTGATGTTTATCATAATTGATAGATCTTGTAGCTTGTTTTCCATTGTTTTGGTGCGGTAAAACACTGGTCAGGTTTGTCTAAGTATTATTACTTCTGTTTGTACTCGTGAAGTCAAAAATTAATGGGATTTATGAAAATAACAGAAGAAGAATATTGAGTGAAGAATATAAAAGAAGAAAAACAAGAGCAAGTGTTCAATAATGAAATGATATTTGGGTCAAAACAGCTGTTGAGTCTGTCATTTGAATTCCAAAGCGATGATTAGAATTTAAAAGTTAACAGTTTCTTATATTTCGCTGAAATTGAATTTGAAATATCTGTTCCTCAGCAATAACGAATGGTGGAAGCATGAAAAATATAGTACTGCAAATATTTATTTCTCTTAAGTGTGTATTTTTTGCCTTGCACTACCGCTTCGATGGCAACAGCGGGCGTTCATGTCTAATATTAAATTTTAAATATTAAGTATCTTATTGTTTTTAACTTCCTAACGATAAACTGAAGCCTGAGAGACATGATCTTTAAAACTTTTAACTATTAATTCGACATCTCAGTAAAAATTTTATATTATGTTCAAATCCCTTAAACTCCATCAGATTCTTTTATTTCATTCCGAAAAGCTTCTCTAATCTTTCATACTGTAGTCTGTAATTAAACTCCCATTAGCAAATAATCAACAACAATATCAGTTGTATTAATAACACACAGTATAGGTATATGCTGCCTTTATCTCAAATTACCCTGATTTCGGTCCCTTCCGTAAATGTACAAGTATATAAGTGTATAAGTTTCTATATTCTTTTCAAGCCATAATTCACCTATGCTTTCTTGGTGCTTTCAACCATGTTTGTGCGTGGTTTTGGAGTCCAAACTGAATAGCAACCATTGCTTAATACACTTAACGTTCGTTAAGGTAACATGTGTTCTATTATGAATTGTTGTGCATGGGTCCATGCACCTACACGTGGGTGTAAATGCGCATGTCTGTATTTTGTAGTAAGTGGATGTACGTACGTGGATGCACAGGGCGTGGGTCTACGTACCCATGTACGTATCTTGATGAACGTGAGTGTATGTACGAAGGTGGACGTATGTTGATGTTAAGGGAATGTACGTACGTGGTTGCACGTATTTTGATACAAGTGGATGTACGTACGGGGATGGACGTACTAATTTTGGCAAGTGCTGCACATCTTGATAGTACGAGCTAACTTACTCGAAGTCTTCAACAGCAAAGTTATTTATTGTGGGGCAGGTGTTATTTAATTGGTTGTACGACACCGTGATCTGGTGAGGGTGAGGCAGGCATTGTTTATTTATTACGATATTACAAGAGGAAGATGTTTATTAATTAACAGGTTATTGTTATTTGTTGCTTACGAAACCGTTGTTACTTTATCTGCAGCTGTTGCGTTATTTGTTTGTTTATTAATGGTTTGGTCATCTTGTCCCTTCATTCATTGGTTCGTTATAAGGATGGTGGAGTTTTTTTATTTATTATTATTAGTAGACCCGAACAGGGAGAAATATGAGTGTTCCTCAATGAATTTCTTTCATTCATTTGCCACTAGACGCCGCCTTTCCAAAGGAGTTTCTGCATTTGAAAGGAAAAAAGGCTAACAATGGATCCAAATAAAGTATTTTATAGTAATCTTGGGCCTTTGGTATACACAATACAATACTTATAATGCATGTATACCCGTTCCATTGAAAAATCAAAACTTAGTATGAGATAAACACTATATTTCAGCTCCTTAATAAAGCTTTGTTTCAGATTAATTTCCCCTTCCTAATTCATCAGTTAAAGGGTCAGGAGATACAGTTATAAATAATTATACCAATAAATAAACGATGATGGCTTTCAATACGTGGTGTATAAGATAGTTGTTATTCAAAACAAGGCAGGGGAAGTTATTTATTTATTATGATATAGGTGCCATTTAATAATGAACATAATAGAGTTCTTAATTTATTTATTATGAAGCCGTCCTTATTTACTCAATAAGAGGGGATTATTTTTCATGTCTTACGAAAGATCTGTCTTGTCCTAAGTCATGTCAAGTAAACGCGTATTCATATATGATTGAAGTGTCTTTCTTAACGTAAACCATTCCCAGTAAACGTGCATTCATAAATGAACAAAAAGTTTTCGTATTCAAGAGATGGACAATTTTTATTTCATTTGATGCTTAGAATAAAAATCAACCTCCTGTATATACTTAGGGTTTTCATTAAATGCATTTAAAGCCGTATTTGATTAATAATTTCATAATCAAGAATCATAAAAATCATTCCTCCATTTGTGGTTAATATTCCGATAAATGGTTTCCTGCATAATGAATTAGTATTACCATAATTAATTACCCTACGAAAAAATTGGGAAATTATAAATTCATCTTTTCTGCTTTTCTGTATTGTTCTCAGAAGAGGACGATGGGGAGGATTTTAGCAGAAATATGATATTAGATTTTAGTTCACACTTCATGTACATTATTATGGGTATCCATGAAAAATGTATAGACCGTTATCAACCACATCGATGTCAAGATTTTTAAATCAGTCAACATAAATGATAAATTTTGAAACCTGGATGTTGCACTTCCTTTGAGTAACAGCAAGAAAACGATGCGTTCAAAATAACCCCAAAAAACATATCTACAAACGTGCATTTTATGATTACATTGATTGGAATCAAACAGTTTTTCTGTCAGATAACCTGAACGAAAGCTACATCACCAGCAACGACATTTACAATAACGTTAGATTCCTCTGGATGAATTTCCTTTGTAATTAAACTTGATCTTTCGGACAGAATGTACGAGAATAACGACTAAGATCACGTTGTCGAGGCAGGTCTTAAAGCTGAATGTCTCTTTTCAGTTATATGCTTGAAGATTGCCTTTGAAGCTATAGTGTCCAAAGTAAACGATCTCTGAAACGCAGAATCGACGACAGTTGGTATCTGGTTCTATGGTGGGAATGTCTTTGCCTCGCATGCTCTGGCCATAACCATCATTGAAATCTATAGATGCGGTTCCAAGTCCAACTTTCGGACTCAATTGTCTCCGGGGAATCGTTAATGCAATCAAAGATGCTCCTAATGGGCAGAGTCTTCTGCAATGGCGGGCAGTTTCGATTAGTGTCTGAGCGTCATCAGCATAATTACAAGTGCCTTGCGTTGTGATCAGGCTCCCTGCATATGGCTTCATTTGCGCCATGTTCTATAGTCTAACGCTGTCCTCGTCCTCCTAAAAACTTTGCTAACAAACAATGGGGCTCGAGAAGCACCTCATAAGTTCGGGTCAGTTAGGAGCATTATGGCTCAATATGAACAGACGTCCATAGGCGCTCGTTCTGAGGCCATATCATTACAATGCTCTAAAAAATCTGACCATGTAGTCTCGAGAAGTGATGATATCCAACGGGGGCTGAAACGGTCTCAATGAGGTCTTTCTAGTGGGTAACTTTGAATGTTCCTCAGGGCTTTTTTCTGTGGCAGCACAAATTTAGCTCATTATCGCAATTGGGAACATCGCTGCAATGTTGCCCTCTATGGCTGAACTTTAGCGATTTGTTATAGTTTATCGACCTCCTTAATTGATCTTCAGTGCTTGTCCTAGTTGGTTCCTAAAAAGAATGAACAGTTCCGGCGAAAGATGGACTTATATATTTCCAGAATGGGTCGTTAGGAAAACTAGTGAAAATCGGACTTTTTGCGGTGACTTCCTATCACTGGCAAAAAGATAAAGGATCATATAACCTACATGGGTTCTTAATAGAAGTATTTTAGTAATATCCCTGTATATCTTTTCCAAGTAAAGCTGCAAAGAGCTTTCAATGACGTCGTAAATAATAATTATTATTTTTATATAATGATATTTTCAATTTTTATTCAAGTTAATCTAGACTTTTATGTCAACTTTTATTAAGATTAGCAGGTCTTTCTGTCAAATGGTTCTTTTATGTACGTCGATTGCAAACGTAGAAGGCCATTTTTTGCTTCCTATATTCCAAGGAACGCAGGATTCTGGAAACAAACTGTCTTTACGTAATCTTCTTCAGTGAGGAGCTCCAACTCGCTTAATGAAAACTCTAATTTCAAGCAGGTTGGTTCAACCCAGTAAGATGGGCGTTTAATAGTAGTTATTAATGAAGACCTGAGTATGTCAGGTGTTGAGCACAGCTATAACGAGCGAGGACACAGTTGGCACTAGATCGATAAGCGTGCTGCCGTCCGAACGCTACAATATTGGGAGGCTTCTAGAGACTGTCCGAGTCATACATGCTTTGACAAAATTATCAAGAAAGTTCTATGCAACAGAAAATATCAAAAAAGTTTTATATAACAAAAAATGTCAAGAAAGTTTTATGTGACTGGTA
Source organism: Trinorchestia longiramus (assembly GCA_006783055.1). Classification (NCBI taxonomy): domain Eukaryota; kingdom Metazoa; phylum Arthropoda; class Malacostraca; order Amphipoda; family Talitridae; genus Trinorchestia; species Trinorchestia longiramus. The sequence goes on from VCRD01000177.1 coordinate 368,473, forward strand.
TTGCAGGAAAGTTCTAACGATCGTCTGGGCTATACTTTAACAAGTTAGTGAGACTGTTTTATGTAAGTTGTGTGAATGTTGCATGGCGCTTAACTGGCGTTGATGATGTGATTATGAACTTTTACCAGAATTTTCTCCCTGATACAAAAGCATTTTAATGGGCATTTGATAGAGTTTATTAACAAAGTTTCAAGAGGTTGCACATTCACTAACAGAATCCCAAAATACGTTAACCGAATTTTTGTACCATTTATTGGTAGATAGGATGCCAATTGCTTGCTTAAGAGAGATGATAGATGCATGGATAGATAGGCAGATAGCTAAATAGATAAGAACGTAGTGTTCTAGATACTAACTGGTAATTAGTATTCTAGATACCAATAAATAAAAATGAAATCTCGTTAACTCTTTTTGAGTCACCGTGTAGTTATAAAAACTAATAGTAATTTCAAACGAATGCAGACAACTACATGTGTACGACCGTTGGAAGAGTGTTCCAAGTAATCCAATATTTACTCATTTAATATAGGGGCTCTGTTGATTAATTGCTATCTGATTCGTACTGATGACTCTTTAGCATGACTGTTTTAATAGCATGCCTGTTTTGATGGTATGACTGGCTTGATAACATGACTGTCTTGATAGCATGACTGTCTTGATAGCATGATTGTTTTAATAGCATGACTGTCTTGATAGCATGATTGTTTTAATAGCATGACTGTCTTGATAGCATGACTGTCTTGATAGCATGACTGTCTTGATAGCATGACTGTCTTGATAGCATGACTGTCTTGATAGCATGACTGTCTTGATAGCATGACTATCTTGATGGCATGATTGTTTTAATAGCATGACTGTCTTGATAGCATGACTATCTTGATGGCATGATTGTTTTAATAGCATGACTGTCTTGATAGCATGACTGTCTTGATAGCATGACTGTCTTGATGGTATGACTGTCTTGATAGCATGACTGCCTCGATACTCTTTAGCATGACTGTCATAATACTGCCTGACTAGATAGGCAAACGTACAACATACATATGTTAAATGATGATTATCTAATTCGAACTTATGACTCTTCAGCTGGCAAACAACATCTGTTCTCACCACTAACATGTCGATCTTGTAACACCCTCTTCATGTGTGACCTGAGAGTGACTTTCTGAAGTGGTGGTGAATTTTTGAAGTGATAAGTGGTACTTGATCTGGGGTTCAGTCTTTTAACTAATGTGGGGGTCGATATAGTCTTTTCTTTTCTTTGAAATGAAGTACTTTTCACGGTCAAAATACTGTAACTATCTAACGTGTTTGTGAAGTTACTAGGATTGTTATTCACCACAAAAATTTTCACGAGGAATAAGCCGATTTATGCATAAATGAATGCTGAACATGATATCATGCATATTTTTGAAGACGATCTTACTCATGTACACGCCATGGAGTTTTCGAAACCGAAAAGGCAATTGTTTCTCCTGTGAGCTCAAATGCATTACTAAAATTTGCCGGAAAATATTTTAGTTTTCAGTGTCTAATCTGAACTCGTTCTTTGTATTAACGTGGATATTATTAATATCATATAATATTACTTTGTACTAATATTGCATCAGGTGCATCGGAAACAACGACTGAACCGCCACCGATGTGAATGTCCGTCCACTGAAATAATCTTTTAAATATCAAGAAAATGCCAGTCAAAATAGGAATAAAAATAAGTTGAGTTCTAAATTGACTTTAGATTGTTAATGTACTGTTAAAAGTCTCACCAGTTACCAGAGAATGTCTACTGTTTTTATGTAATTTCATATATAAGACAGACACTGGCGTCGTTCAGTTATTTAATTATAAGTGTAATTTAACTTTCATGCTGCCATTGACATCCTCAGTTTAACATTAGATGTTAACCTTGATGTTAAGACGTTATTTTTGTTACTCACGATATTACGTAGATGTTATGATGTTCTCATTCTTACTTTCAATTTTATGAGAATATAATTGTAACCCTTGATGTTATGATTGTGCCGTCTCTGTTACGATGTTATAATTGTAACCCTCGATGTTACGATCGTATCATGACCTACGATGTTAAGATGTTACTGTTTCCCTCGATGTTACGATGTTAAAATTGCTACCCTCGATGTTACGATGTTATAATTGTTACTCTCGATTTTACAATGGTGTTATGATTTTCGATGTTAAAATGTTACTGTTACCCTCGATGTTACGATGTTATAATTGTTACCCTCGACGTTACGATGGTGTCATGACCTTTATTCTTAAGACGTTATTGTTTGCCTCGATGAGTAACCTACGTTACCACGCATACCGATCATTGTTCGTCTGTTAACAGAATGCACCGGAGAACTCGTTACGTTATGTGTCCGGTTTAACTAGCGAACTAGTTACGTTATGTGTCTGGTTTAACTAGCGAACTAGTTACGTTATGTGTCCGGTTTAACTAGCGAACTGGTAATCTCAAGAATTTTCTTAGATTTTTATCTTAAACTGAAAACTGAAGTGTGCAATATTCAGAGTACTTGGCCGTCTGATACTCCTGAAACTTTGCTTTGATAATGAAGATGAACGCAAGCACAGAGTTTCAAATAAAATAAAAATGTTTGTTAAACAGTTACGATGTTTCTATTAACTTTTTATAGCAATTCTAAGCTGTAGAAGTGCATTCCTTTTTGTCTTTCAATCAGTCATTAGGAGAAAATTTATTCATTAGCGATATGAGCGACAGAAAGGGTTTTCAAAATACAAATATTTCTACCTGAAGCCAAAGCAATTTTTTGATGAAAATTCAAATGGCGTAAAAGTGCCATGAGTTTAATTGTCACAGATTTGCATGTAAATCCACTTCCAACATTTATGCACAAAAAATTAAGCGTACATTAAATAATTAGGAACATACAACTAAGAATATGGATACAAAAATTCTACAGTGCAATAGTCAGAAACATATGCACAGAAAAGACGCCTCTTCACTTCATAAGTATAAATCAAAACAATTGAAAACTCAGTTGGTTTATCGCAAAAGTAATTTTCGTGTGGAGCACATATTCCGAGGATGAGCACCGCTGCAATGAAGACCAGGGTTTGTGACGTGTTATACAGTTGGAAGTAGCAATTCCAAAGAGAGGGGAGGCCGGGGCTAAAAAAGAGGGGTTGATGTAGTGTGAGGGTGTGGCGAGGGTCAAAGTGTCCCTCGTAATGAATGGGTTGGTTTTGGTTGGCGAATGCCGAGGGGAATGTTGCCAAGGGAGGGATCAGGAAATATTAGTTTGGGTGGGGAGAGGATGTTTAGGACTTGCGGTTTTAGGAAGGGGAGGATATGGAAGGGGGCAATCACAGAAAATGGGAAGGCTGGCTTCGTCACGGGAATGAAAAAAAGATGCGCGTAGAAAATAATTAAAAATAGGCTTAGGAAAAGACAGTCGTGAGATAAAACTTGTGAATGAGAAAAATGAAAGCACAGAATGATGTTTGGTATTTGAACAATGAAAACACAGGTCAAAATAAGAGTATCGTGAAAACCAGTGAATACCAACGAAAATGTGAATTAATTTATGAAATAAAAATAGTTTTACATCAGTTGCAAAATATATTTAGCTCTCAAACTTCAGAGTCAAAGAAACACATAAGAAAATGCGAATGCGTATGCACCTTCTTCTACTCCCCCTTCCTCCATAACAATTTCGTTAAAAATATACGATAGTTTAAATGAAATAAAAGTTTGACAAGTTACCTGAGAATGTCAGTTAACGTCGAATAATCATGTTTTTTTTTAAATTTTGAATACCGTGCACTGTAAAGACAATAATACAATATTTATAATTGCTTTGCATAATTATTGCATATAAGTTAACGGTCAAACTTAAAACGAAGTCTGCAATCTATTAATAAACCGAAATCCCCAATATTTCGAAACTGTTTTAACAATTCAAACAACTAAAAATCCCTCGCAAAAAATCAAATGTCCCATAACGAAAACCAACAAAAAACTTCCTCACAAAAAGCTGCCAAAGTCTTCTATATTCTGAGAACACTTCAGAAACGAAAAAATAAATTCGGAAAGGGGGAGAAAGCTTTGTTTGGGAGCTTCATAATGCAAGGTAAAGCTCATACCTGTTGGCTAAAAACTTCCCCCTACCTCCTCCACCAGAGTCTGTTTCCTCATTAAAGACACTGACAGCAGTGCGTTATTCAGCAGGACCTTGGAAAAGTATTCAAACTATAGCGCTCAAGTTTGTCGTCTAATTTACTCAATTGCCTATTAAATTAAAGCAAAAGCGTTGCTGCCATCCTTGCAAGCGGCCGCAACGCTCCACAGTTCTTCTCTTTCGCACAGCCAGTTGAGATTGAATAATTCGAGCATATAAATATATGCCTATATATAAGAGCAGTGTGTAGGAATAACAAGAGCATTATATTTATAAGAACCCCGTATATGAATAATTCGAGAATATAAATATAAAAGAAGTGTGTAGTAATAATAAGAGTATTATATACGTATATAAGAGCACCGTGCAAGAATGATTCGAGCATGTAAATATAAGAGTAGTGTGTAAGAATGACAAGAGCATTATTGAACACAGTATACGAATAACTTGAAAATATATATGAGAACAATGTGTGAAAATAATTCGAGCATATAGATTTAAGAATTGATGTAAGCGACAATAATACTGATACGGTTGAACAATTAACAGGCAAGCCTTTTTGAGATATTTTCATGCGTTGTTTTATTTATAATTTCTTTTAGAGCTACTTCTGTTGTGTTCGTAGTATTAAGATCTAGTACGTAGAAGTACACAGGGAAATGTACGAATACCATCCTGAATAAATTTTATGGAACAACCAAAATAAAGTCAACCATCAAGCTTTTGCTATTAATATCATAATGGTAAATGAGTTTTTATGAAAAAATTTCATGATTCCTATAATTTTCCATGGAATTCACTGGAAGACACAAGATTAATAAGAAATGAATAATTAATGAATTCCGCCTGTAAAATGCAGCGTAAAAACGCTGAGTGAAGGAAAAGCTTGGTAAGACAATGTAAAGCTTAAAGCTCTCCTTCCAATGAGTCTCTCCAGCAGTTATTACTTGAAATTATTCGTTAAATTCCTCCATCAGAAAAACACTTAATGAACCATGGAGAATTCAGCTTTTCAGCATTAGCATAAACACAATACTGGAGACGGTACAATTTTTTGTCAGTAAAACTCGGTGAAAATATTGTGGTTACAGCATTTTCTTAGTCAAACTCTGTGCAAATATTGTGGTTACTCACTTATTGATCATTCTGTCATCATTTATATTTACCGCAAACTTCATGGCCTCTGGGAACTAGTTTAACTCAATGGGTGGTCGGCTTTTTGTCAGGTAATTTTCACACCGGTTTTAAGGTCTTTTCTATGTTTGTAAGAATCAGACAGATTTTATATGAGTAAAGTGAACTCTTTCTTTAAAATGAATAAATAAAATTATATTGAGTCTTAAATGGCGTGAAAAGTTTCATACGTCTTGAAAAAAACTAGGAAGATTATTGACTTACATACATTTTGTTTTGCAGATCACCATAGCTGTGCATTCAGTTTCGACAAGCACAAGTCTCTTCATGTTTTATTGATTGTCTCAATGCTAATTTTATGCTGAATTTATAAAGTTTGAATGCTTTTCTAAGTGATTTTATGTTTTCCAGGTGGTCATATCAACATCATCAACTCCTGAAAGAAAATCAACGCATCCAACAGTACCAGAAGATGTTCTCGACGTCGCTCTTGAAAGTACACCGAAGATTGAGCACTCAACATCTACGTAAATCCTCCATCTAGAGGCAGAAAAATCTTCAATATGCATTAATGTATGCAGTATTTTTTGCACAACTGGAAACGAGTGAAACTCCAAGAGCACTCCATCTGTGGGTCGTTGATCATCTGAAACCCCACGTGAGCAACTTGTTGCGCTCGTCCAGACAGCGACCGAAAAAAATGAATGATCGACTTTCTGGACAAGTGCCAACCAACTGATTCATGGTTTCTTTGATTCAATAAAGAAACGTTGTTCCTTATTATCCTTCTTACTTACACCCATAGAGTAGCTTAAAAAATTCTCCAAGAAAATACGAATGCAGAAATTAATCGTACTGAAACATATGTTCCGTACTTAAATTATCAAATGATATTGTAGGCTATCTGGACAACAGACGAAAGAACTTCACAGGAATGTTTAAAAAATCAAAACTATATTTTGAATGAACCTGAACATGGACTAGAAAACTTCCTCGAAAAATATCTCAACATTTCTAAGCATGCCTTTTGTTAATACACTGGCGATTTTTTCTGTTGAAAGAACAAGCCTTCTATCTCGATAGGGCGTGTTGCTCGAGGAGAGATGAGGGCCTCTTAGAGCCGTAAGTAATATTCTCAAGGAATGGGTTCTGCCATTATTTCAAAGGGGGAAGAGCCATTTTCATTGTGATGGTCCAAGTTGGAGATCGGTTGCAGGAGCCTACTTCACTAAAGGAGGTGATTTTGCACTCACGCCTCCAGTGCTGTTCTCCGGAATACTTGGGCAATTTTGAACTTTTGTCATAAATATGAAATCCAAGAGATGGCAACGATTCTCAGTATGGCACTAAATGATTTTCAGGCTAAGCTGTAACGAGAGTCAAAGAGTTTATTGCAATTGCGATACTGACGACCGAAGAGCCCGACCACAGGAAATGAAGAACGGTTTGTGAAGCACTAAACCTGAAATGAAATAGCGCATGAAGCCCCAAAACTTAGTAGTGGTACTTCATCCCTATTAGGATATAGTTACCAATATACTGGACTCCATACGAATGTAGTTCGCTTAAAACGCACAACATGCATTTATTTTTGAGAAATGAGACGAGGTTGTTAAATGTGAAGCGAATATTCTCTTATAAAGTATTAGGGTCTCAATATTTTTAATTTGTTAGGTTCCACGCATAGTTTGTTTCAAATTGTTCATGTTATTAGTTTTTAAAAAAACAAGGAACGTTCTCGAATTCCGAGGAAAAATATTCTCAAAGAGGAATGCCCATCACATACACGTCAATTTATTATTTATGTTGAAGATTTCAATAATTCTTTTGCTCTTTTATTAAAACCAGCATTGGTACTACATTATCAGAAACTATGATAAGTTAAAGTATATTTTACACCATATTTTATGAGAAACTTATGGGATATAATAGAAGTATTGGGCCATACATATTATATTTTTTTCTTGGTTTTTGAACGTAGAAATTAGTGATGCATTATTAGTGATTCTGAATTCTTGAAGTACAGAAATACTGAATATGTTTGACCAAATTTTCGATGTTGAAGATTAAACTAGACAAAAATTTTTAATTATTAAAATATTTTATGAAATAAAATGAAAAAAGATCTGGAAAATTGAAAATCTTGATAATAAATAATCGATTGTGAGGAAATTTACTATTGAATATTATGGAATGCATAATACTGAACATTTCAGTGCACTAATTCTAAAAAAATCATTTTCTCGCTGACATATTACTGTTAATGCTATCATCATTTCAGTACTAAACATTACAATCACGTGTCAAGTAATCTTATACTCCCTCCAGTCAGAAACACTTGCTGCATAATCGGGAAAATATTACAGGATTAATGATCCAGATATTAATATTAATGAATTCTTTATCTTTATTTCTCGTCCTTTCTGAAAGTATAACCACTACTTTCCACTATAACCTTTTTCCAGTATAACCTTTTTCCAGTATAACCTTTTTTCCACTACACAAACTGTTTTGAGCCACCGTCATAAGTTCTATTCACGAACTGTTCCGGATTGACGTCAAATGGCTTATGCACCAACTGTTTCCGATCACATGGAAGATTAAGCAATACAATACAGTATTAAAGTATTGAGTATTAGGAATACATTCACTGGTATTCTTACTGGTTGAAATTAATCCTCTCTTATGGATGTAGTTCGTCTCACATAAAAAAATTACGTTGAATGTTGCAGAAGTGCAGCGATTGTGCGAATGGATGAGAAAATAATCGAGATATGTATAGAGGGGAAAATATTTAAGATAGAAAAAAGAATTCGGATGCAAGAATGAGCATTGTTTTCGAAGTATGTCCCATGAATGGAAAATTTTTAAACTATGATATAGTTCACGAAGCACATGAAGGAAATGTGTGAAATAATTCATTACAACCGTATAAAATAAAAAGTTACTCAATAGAAAGTATTAATGGTGTCTAAAATATTTAGTTTATTCATAAAATGAAGTAATCGAAAAAAATAGCAGGAATAATTTAACAACTTTTATAACAACTATGAATTATTATACAATTATTTAATTTATCACAGAAGTTCCTTTTCATCAGCATGCGTAAGTTCTAGTGAATTGAATGAGTTTTTTCATCATCTACATTGCACTTATATTTAAAACCTATTTTAGCTCAAAGAAATATATTTGATGGTGGAGATAGAGCCATTTACTAAAGCACATTCAATGTTCAGGTACCCATTCAAAAAATAATTTTCAGGACACACTAGATAAAAATGAATGAAAAGCAGCACCAAATACAGCGAAGAAGAAATGTATGTATAATCGTGACACACGTATTATGCAATTGGTCTAGGTCTGCATAATAATTTATTCAGTAGAGCATTCAAGTCTTAGTCAAAAAAAAAGGACGGAGTCTATGTTTGTAGTATTTAACATACATGAGATGAAAATTTCGAAAGAAAAGATCTACAGAAAAAATCGATAATGACGTAATAGTTCGTTTGTAGCTTGCAGAGCGCCCAATAGTTGAACATCAAAAATAGTTCCTTCAGTTATTTCTAGAATGATGTCTTGACAGGAAGCCTAAAGCTTGAAGAGTTTACAGATAAATAATAGAAAATATATGCGCTGTAGCATCGTTTATTGCAGCCAAAATTTATCAGCTGTGTCCTGCTACAGATGTAATCAATGCAACTCTTCGACTTTAACTTTTTTCAAAAGATGACGAAATAGCAACAATTATTTTACAACGTGAAAGACTAACATAGATTAAACTGCAAAATTATTTTCAACTGAATTTTTTTGTACTTTCTTGAATATTTGCTGACGAATCATTTATTACCTCAAAATTTTACTGTGTTGGAAGTTTTGCACGCAATGGTACACAATTTGTTAGGCAAATGGAGATGTAATACCCCCTCAGACAAATACACTGCATTGTTACTCTCTGAACGAAACACAGAACGAAGGTAAACTCAAGCGATGGGCAACAACCGTCCTGGCTATCCTCTAACTGGATTCATTGTCAAATAATTAGATTTTTGAATTGGATGCGCAGGGTTAACTCAATTGACGCTCGCCTTTGGTAGCCCAAGTCAGTGATTCGGTCAGAGATATGACCCTAAATTCTTTGTTTTTGAGAGCGAGAATGACCTACTGAAGGCAATTTAGCAGGCATCAAATTACATTATTGATTATCCCGAAATAATGTGACCAAGTCCAACAGTACGTCGCTAGATACTTCGCTCAGACATGCTCACGACTGAAAGTAAGAGCTCAGTGTTACAAAAATGAAACCAATCTGGACTGCACAAATGTTTGAGCTATATCTGTGTTACTTCCTTATTACTTGATCGTAAATTATTTTTTCTTTGTTTTAGATTAGCAACAGAAGTAGGCAAGAGTTTTGATTTGCAAACAAAATCAGTTTACACTGACTCAGGAAATTCAGTTTCCAATATAATTTTGAAAAGTTAACCAGCTAACAAATTCTTTGTAATCTTGATGGAAAATAATTCTTATTGACCAATAAACTCTTTTGAGAAGCTTAATTTTTCACAGAAATACTAGATTACAAAATGCATGTCAAATTATAAGAAAAACAGATTATGTGTGTAGTGCAAACTAAGAATAAAATTGTTAAAACTAGTTAATTTGGCACCGATGACATCCATTGCTTATAAATAGCGATGTTTTTCTAAATATTGTAGATGAAAATCGTGAATAAAATCCTCAAAGGAAAGGATTTATAGTTCCAGATGATGTAGTCGCGGTATATAAAACGGCTTCATTTTTATATTCTCTTTTAGAGATAATAATTTTAAAAAGACGACCATTTGTATCAGAATAATAAGCGTTATAAGCTCCCTGTCAGGATTATAGTTATTTATTCGTTTGCATTAAACACACAAAACTGAACAGCTACGTCGTAGAAGACAATTCTACAACATATGAGAAGGTTAGTGAGAGTAAATTGCTTACGGAGATAATTCCTATTATTGCACCCATACATTGTCATTCAGGCATTTGCGAACACTCGCCAAAAATAGCCATAGAATATCCAATAAAACTTGATGGAAGAAAATAAGTAGTGTCGGTCGCTGCCTTATAGATTATTGGATGAATGGTTTGGGCTCAACATGAGACGCCCAATCGAAAATGAAGGAATTAATGCTCTTTTTGTAGGCGCTATTGAGTCATTTAGAACATCAGCTCGACGTATACTTTGTCACAAACAACAGCCTCATACACACTTTATTTTAAACTTAAATTTCATTTTCAATAATGGACTGATTAAACTGTATCTTGAACAATAGTGTACTACAGATTTTGTTTCAAATTGTAGTATTCTTCAAATTTTATATCAAACGATCGCCCAAATAACAGGATTTTTGCTACAAGCAACTTCATGCGACTCAGATGAACACCAATCTCCGTCCGGTACTGCATATAATTTCACTAAAGATTTACTGATTGACATGATAATTCCTTACTTAGAGACTTCTATCTTCAGGTAAAATCTAAATGTTGAACAGAGTAAAGTTTCAAACGAAAACAGATTTTAAAAATAAGGGAAACCCATTAGAAAACCGTGTTCCAAAGAGATGTATACATTTTTAAAATGATGTAGTTTGAATACTACTGGTGCTAGAAAGCTGGGACAAGTCTCATTCGAAAAAGCAACATTCGAAATTTTTATTTTGTACCTAGAATACGTTGTTACCTAACTTATGTACACCTTATGTATACCAGTAGTATTCAAAATACAGCCTTTTAAAAATGTATACATTTTTTGGGCGACACCCTGTATGACTGTAGTACATGAGTTGTTGAACCAAAGATTTTGGTCTATTTCACCTATGATCTAATATGAAATTAATGATCATACGTGTACAGTTTCCATGAAAAAAGTATACGTCGGTATCAACAATACCGATGCATAAGTTTCAAAATTTATCTTGTGTGAGATTCATTTTTAATCCTTAATTTTTGTGTCTTTGAGACCAATGTACACATTTTTTTTGTGAGCACCCTGTACACGATCACTGAACTTTAACGCCCCTTAAGACCTTGCAGCATCACTTAAAGCAAGCTTAGTGCAACTTAATTGCCTCTAATCCATATAAGAAACTCGAATCCATCGGCCCACGTGCTTTTTGAGTGCTGTCTAACCACTAATTATATCTGCGCATAATTGAGATTACAGATCCGTTAAATATCAGCTGATGTGCATCCAGTATGCGATGTTGAAGACTAACGTTTGCTGTTCGATAGCTCAAACCAGAAAGACAACGTATTTCATTGATACTAAATCCATAACTTTTTATATATATATATATACCATTTATTGTAAATTTCTCAACTAACTTTACTTAAATGTTTAAGTAATGCATATTTATTTTGTGGCACTATTTCAATAAATATAATTCTAGTTTTTTTTTAATGAATTATCATGGGCCATTTCACTGATCTACTCATAATTCAAAACCTATTACTTAAATAATTACTCCTGGTACTCAAGACTGACACAAGATTGCAGCCTCAATAAAATAATACCGCAGAACATTTTTCTGATTGAGCATGTGCGTTAAAAATGTAGCACTATGAAAATAAACTCCTCTGGTCTGTCGCCTACTAGATCCTCTTTTGAAGGCGTATAATCGCAAAACCTACTGGTTTTACTACCTGTAGCGCACAGGTAAATTGTTTAGCTGGTCCAGTTAATCGAACCCTGGTCTCAAGTCTGATGTTCGCTCAGTCGGCATACCGACGTCTTTACGCTCTCTACCGGCAGGAAGACTATCGTATTTCAACGAACTTCTAATGATTTTCTAGTTAATTGCAGACATCACAAATCAGTTGCCAAATGTAGTCTAAAAATAGGAAGTAACAACTGATCATAATGTATTTTTATTGCAACCGGAAAAATGCCTAGACATATGAAACATGTGTAAGAGTGAGTAAAAAAATTCTAGTCGTCATTTCTAACGATACCTTACGAATAATAACGTACTAAACCTATAATATACCAATGAAGGTTTTCCAGCACGTTGAAAAATAACCGGATGCTTAATCTTGAAACTGAATCCTACCCAATAATATTTTAGACTCTTATTATTAATGGTCTTCTAGACCCGAAGAAGTATAAAATGAAATACCTTAATAATAATAACATCCAGGCTAGTTATTTAAATGTAGAGATATGATCGATGGAGAGCGAGACCGACTCTGCGGCAACAACAAAAACTCATGTATTACAAGATGAGATTTCTATTATAACATCACTTGTGTATTCATCACCACAGACCAAAGATGGAACTTGTGGCAGTGCAGTACATGTTAATGGACTTAATAGCAAATGAAACTTTTTTAAAAAATTTCTCATCGATGCTATACACTGATGGTAAATATACTTTTATACAGGTAAGTAGTTTATTCTTTCACTATGAATAAAATGAATGGTGAAGAAATTTAATCTTCACTACTCGTTCTAGAACATCCTCTAGATGTATTGTGTGCCCATTATCGAACAAGAGCAACTATTTCGATCGAGAGAGTAAAACAAAAATGTCTCTTCACAAATTTGAATTGTAATCGTGACTTCTGGGCATCTTCTTAACCCTTTCGGTACTGACGGCATCTCTGGTAGCCACAGTCATTTTTCGCCTATTAAGATGCAGAGCAACACGTGTGTCTGTGCAAACGCTGGTAGGGCAGTGCAAGCTACAGTTTGATCAGGACAATGCAGTGACCGTAAAACATCACAAAGCATCTTTTTTTAAATTTGATGTTAAATATGTTGAAAAAGGTTCTGATATTTGCATCATGGTACCGAAAGGGTTAAATTATTCCGTTGCCTACTGAGGTTCTTACACTTCAATAGGCAATAAATGTTGTACTTTCCACTATTTTAGCTTATCAACAAAGAATGTCAAATAAAATTTTAGAATTCCAGTACCATAAATTATCCGGAGTGGGATTTTTGTTTTTTTTATTGTTTTGCGAACAGTGTCTGAAAAAAGTTATTTGGTATTTTATGATCGAGGTCAAGTTTATATTCAATACTAACACCAAAAGAATTTAACATTTTCTCATTGATATTCCTCTATTAACTTATATATAACATAAAACTTCAAAATGAAAAGAGTTTCGAAGCTTCCATTTGATATACATACAATGAGTATTAAATAGTTGAAGTTCAGCAGTTGGAATTTGTAAAATCATTTTTTACAGTACTGCTCATCACACTCTTGTAAAAACATAATTTATGCTTGTGAAACAACGTTATTCAATCATGCAAAATAACGATGTTTAGGCGCATAAAATAACAATAACTAAGCATGTAAAATAGCGATATATATACCTATACATGCAATACATCGATGTTTGTGCATGCAAAATACATGAATGATATAGCCACTCAATTTATCTCATCCTCAATAAAAATGTCCTGATTCGCACAACTTCTACGAATACAGTGAGCTGATGCAAAATGTATTACTTAAGTTTACCCTAAAGTAAATCAAAAACCTAATTCAGGCAGTACAAAACTGTGAAATTTAATTAAAAAATACCTATTATAACAAATTTTTTTAATTATACCGTGATTAATTATGGAACCATTTTCCATTTTTTCTGAAAAACATTTCTCGCTACACAGAAATATTCTAAAAAAATTGAATAATTCGCATCAAATTAGACCACAAAAAAGTCCTACAATATATCAACGGGTATTCATTGTATCAGAGACAACGGTGAATCTTTTGTTTCTGCTGAACACAATATCTCGTGTTGAAAATATATGGTACGAGTAATATTCAGTACCTGCTGACAATGTTTACTGCAAGCAATATCCATCCAAAACAACACCGATATTAAACAAACATTATATATCTTAGCAGCAAAAAATTCGATCAAAATCAGTATAAAGTTTGCGACTATTTTAAAACAATTGAAAACATTCATAATTAGCAGCATTTTATTTCTAGCATTTGAATCACCTTTCAAATGAATTTCATACCAGAAACCCCTTCGTTTACTTTTTAATAAAATCCTATAAATTATCCATACCTGTTCTTACCCTTTCTCAATAGCTGTCAACGATTACAGCTGAACAGAACTCTTAAATTTCATACACTTGGGGAGAATTTTCACTAGACAGCCTATGAGATCACAGCAGTGGGCTGCCATTAACAAAAACACGTACAAGACTTTATTCGTTCATGCTATATCGAAGGCGAGTCACTCAGCATGAAGTTGCTGTGGAAAGCTGACATGGTTTGGTGCGGGACGACAATTATGGAAAGAAGATATTTCGTATAAGGCGTCCCATCCACGCATGCGTATTAAGCGAGACTTCGCTCGCCGACGTGCCTCTAAAAGGTTATCCCCTCAATAAACAACGGTCGTTATTTAAATCGAACAGATAACTTTCATTAGAAGGACCTGATGGGTTTGGAAGTGAAATACTGTCGTCTTAGCAAGGAATCAATGACGCTCCTTCTCAATGTGAACCTTTTCATTTTTCTGATTGACTTCTGCCATTCAACTGGCATAAAAAGCTTTGTGGAATAGTACACTTACAGTAACTGATTAATGAAAATAACAGTGAACATCAACATATATATTTAAACCCTGAGTCCTTCAAAAAATTAGTTTACCGAATCTTCATAATTTTTATAAATCATTATTCCGTGCTGTACACAAACGCACAAACATGTGTCTTATGCCATCAAGCCAGAATAGTTCATTTGATTCCATTTCTAAAACTTTTTTAACCATTGACCGCCAAAAATCTTCCACAACTTGCAAGACCTTCAATTTACATGAGCGTGAGTTATCTGTTACAGGGATATTTCTGGTTCAACCTTTTTCAGGTCATCAATCACAGAAAACGTTCTTTGAAATTGCCACTTGCAGAAGAAGTAAAAGCAGGCACTTGGATATCATCATGAAGCTCTGTGTTCTCATATAAGCATCATTACCACGACAAATTATGAATAGCAAGCTTTTATCCTGGCTTATGGTGAGCATCATAACTTTATAAAATGATGCCCCGACGTTCGTTAGATACTGTAGCATGAAAACTATTATTCTGAGGCACCATCGCATAACTCAATCGCCTAGATCTAAATGGCCAAAATACAGATGAAGCAGGTGTTTACAAGCCTCCGCCACCATTTTGAACTTGCTGCAAAGTCTAACTAACACTAATAATGGAAGATAATGGCTAATGCCCAATAAGTAATAACAATAGCCACTAGTCCAAGGCTGGCCTCAGGCTAGGTTTAGTAGGCAAGTGGAAACCGGACGGCATCGCCCCGCTTGGTGCTGGTCAGGGTCGGTCGTGCGCTGACGGCCAACACTTGAATTTTGCTCTAAAGTTCACTACAAAGGTAAGAAAATTAGAGTTCATTCGTACTGAGTATGCAACTTAAAAGGAGTGTGGAAGTTAATCGAGCTTTGTATTTGTATCGTAGCGAAAAACTTGTTTTCTTCGAATGCCTTAGATAATCAAGAAATGATTTCAAGAAAGGAATTATAATAGTTATCCTGAAAATCAAATTCGTATTGACACTACCGTCAAGGATTAAATGGCTTCTGTTCGTGCATCTAATAATATTAAGGGCGTCTCTCATATACACACAAAAATATTAAACCTGAACTTTTTGATCTGCACAAACTGTTGAACATCAAATATCATCTCAGCTAAACATTATCTCAAGATAAAGGACAAGTTGAAAGTTTCAAAAAACAGCTGCAGTTGCGAGCGAACGATTTCAATATTTGAAAGTATTTCACGCAATAATTCCAAGGAAAGAGCTCACCCGTCGAGGCGAATACTTGGACTTATAAGCAAGGTGGTCACATGGTCGCGTGACAGAGCTAGCAATATATTTTGAGGAGAGTTTGAAAGTAGAAACACAGAACGTGTAGTCGCTCGTTGTTCTTTATGCCGCATGCCGAGTGTCTGGACTCGTTAGCGTAAATCATCTCTAGATTTAAGAGAGACTCTAGCATCGTACGCAATTCCCCTGATGAATGCCGACATGCAGCAGGAATGAAGAAAAATACTTTTCGTGAGGTCAATTTTGATGACTTGTTGCACGGGGAAGAAAGGAAGGATTTTCCTATCACTTATGTTCGAATTTACTGCTTCTCCTGAATACTTTATAGTAAGCATACTAATATAAATTTCTGCATTGCATTTTATGTCTGGCTTTCAATCTGATGCAAAAAGTTAAAACCTGTGAAAAATAACTATGCCTTTTTCAAAGTTCATCTGGGAAGTTTCTTGAGTAGACTGAGATAGAGGGAGAGCTTTATGCAACTCAACCAAGGGAGTAGCAGGATTTACTTGCCTTTGTAAGAGGTTCTCATTATCTGGAACTTTCCGCACACCAAGACTTGTTTGCAGTGACGAGGTAATACAATGGCTACAAAAGGCTGCGAATGTCATAATCAAACACCACCTGTAATTAGACTCCTGAAAGACAAATGTCTCAGTTATTGGAAGAACAAAACGAGCGATGGACTCTTGTTTTGTACGTCATTCGGACATTTCTTCTTGATCAGCCATTATAAAATTTGAATTGCTTCGTAAGGAGAGGTATTCACCTCGAAAATGTTCCTGAGTACAAGCAGTCTGTAATTCTGGATCTCGTCCAGCAATTTGCAGCGACGAAAACGGACCAGTAACATGCAACGCCAAAAGTAGCTTATTCACTTCTGGGTCCTGTTAATTTAAGGAGAACATGATGACCTGCTATAAAAAGTTATAAATGTGATTATCTTCGGGTGGTTGAATCAAGTCATTAAAGCTCTTCTAGAAATGCGATGGATGGAATACTGAAGGAAAATGGTCGCCAAAGTATTGTTATTATGCCAAATCATCTTGATTTAAATACAAACTTTAGTATTGAGCCAATACCTTGTCTAGTTATTCACCAAAAACAGTTCAGTCTGCAGAATTAACTTTTGATGGAGTAAAAGTTCAATTCTATGTGGAATTTTCAAAGTTGAAGCTTAAGAAGTCCTTAAACTGAAAGAACAGATCGCAAAAAACTCTTGGCTTTAACGATGACTCCCATAATATTTTTTTAATCATTGTTTTTACCGAGGCAGATAAAAGAGATATGAATATGCAAGAGGAATTGCGTTATTCGCCTTTATAGCCTGGGTGTTGAGTATATTTTATCGCCATTTATGATCTAATAGCTTGAATTTAAATACCAAATTAAGGTCCATGAAATGGCCATATTGGCGTGCCACTCGATACACACCACCATCCGTCAATTGTTCGATTTAGTTCCTCGAAATCACCTCATTTTGCTACAAATTTTACAAAGTTTGTAAAACTGACAACATTTTCCTATTGTCAAGAGAAGACATGAATAACATACTGAATACTAAGTAATACTCGCGAATACTCGCAATTTTCTTTTTATGAAGGGTCATGACGAATTTTTCATTGATCACGAAATTGATAATTAATGGATTTTTCCTATGATTACACAAAGGAAAATTCATAAATTATTCTTATGATCACACATGAGAAAATTAATGGACTTTTCTGAAGATTACACAAGGTAAAATTCATGTATTTTTTATTCAAACATTTCAAAATACGTGAATTTTTCTTCTGATCTCTAAAGTAGAAATTCTTGAATGTTTCTATGACCACGTAAGTCAAATTCTTGGGTTGTCATAAAATAACATAAGTGAAAATTCATTGAAGCTATGATAACTCGAATTAAAATTCAAAGAACTCTCATGTTCAACACAAAACCAAAAATCTTCATAAGGAATGCAAAAAATATCTCAGCCAGACAGTATGAAACATAGAAATTTAATGTTAAAAGCTCAACACGGAATTTTATTATTATTTTATAAGTTTGTTCTAAATTTAGATTATCTAAAATTCATTGCTTTAACTTTAATATCCTATAAGAGCAGGTTATCGTCAAATTTTAATAAATATTTTCATTTTTCTGCATAGTGTCTATAACTTATGAGAGGGAAATCAAACCTTTGTCCTTAGTTCTTATCGATAAAATAGTTTTCCTCTATTATTTCAATAAACTTTCTTTTCATAATTGTGTAAAACACACATGCCCGGCTTATCTTTAATTTCTTTTAAGTCGCATAATTTATTTTAAAATCATATTATTTCCCGTCGATATTTTTTTATTTCACTATTTCATTCTTGAAGCTAGTCGAAAGCTCCTTAACTAAGCCCTGTCAACTCAAAGCATAGCCAAGAAAAAGTTTCATTATTATTTCAGTAAACTTCCCTTTACATAGTTTTATAAACACACATGCCCGGCTTAGCTTTTACTTCTTTCAAGTCGCAGAATTTATTTTAAAATCATTGTATTTTCCGTAAATGTTTTTTTCAATTTCACTATTTCATTCTTGAAGCTAGTTGAAAGCTCTTTAACTAAGCCCTGTCAAATGAAAGCATAGCCAAGAAGTTTTACCTCCTTAGCTGTCTACACCTTCTGAAAATTGAATCTTCGGTTGCGCTGACCAGTTTTGTGAAAATGATGTGCTTTTTTGGAGAGAATTTTCTTCTATTTTTCTCTGGATGCTAGAAGACGACACTTCTGCTTATTTACTGAATGTGTTACGGTCCAGATTCATATTAGTGCTGGCACGTCGACATCGCTGTGCCTGGCCCTAGACGTATGTAATTACCTGGGCAAAATTAACCAAGTACCTCCTTGCATACATTACTTCAAGAGGTCCAATTAAAAGAGAAAAATGGCGAGAGCGAGGGAGTTAGCAGTTATTCTGCTGAATTAGAGTCAAAATAGCAGTTTGTTGATCATGAACGTCAAGCACACTTTATGAAGAAACTTTGAAGATTCTTGAGCTCACGAGAACTACTGCTTAAAAATTTTTGTGGTTGGCTTTGAACAAGTCCTGAGAAAACAAAACAGCTCATTTAACCACTGCAGATGTGGTGAGCAGCAAACTCACAACGTGCCGCCACTTTTCGTGATGCATAAAGTGGTCTCTCTACTACCATGTAGCAAAGAGCTGAAATAAAATTTTGTTCTGGACACATAATTCTCGATTTTTACATTCAAACGTCAGAAATATCACGCGTAAGTTATTTATTACCATAGCTTCATTGGTTACGTTTGATTGAAGCACTGTTTAAACTTTAAAGCTTCAAGTCAGAAAAGGAACCAAACTCTCAACTAGATTCTTTTAGCTCAGTTTGCAACGACTGCGGTGTTTTCCTTAACGTTGCATGTCTGAAAACAGTTAACACTGAAATCTATGGGTTTTTTGCCACAAGAAAGCTTTGGGCCGAGAAGATGTTGTGAAACTTGGGCATGTAAGCAATAAATAAATGTAGCCGATACCGCAAATTAACGACATTTGTGCGAGTGTCGGCATTAGAAAAAACAAAAACAAGGCGTCCATTGCAAGCTTCGGAAAGACTTACTGAAGTCAGACTTATATTCAGGAAAACGATCGTCGCATATGAGCCTATGTTATCTAGCCAGTTACTTGACAGCTTTATTGCATATTTGAACATTGTTTGCAAAGCTATTCGTAAACATTCATGAATTAAATTGCGAGTAAATATTAAGTGAGTAATCATGTATATCTATAGAATCTGAATTGACCAACTTAAAGGTTATTGGTCTTGAATAACTAAGGACGAGTTTAATACTGAAAAATGAACTGGTATGTGTAAGAAAATTACAGTTCGTGTCATTCATTCAAATGAGATAATCTATTGGTAAAATCCCTAACTTACTAAAGCAACTCTTCAATACGGCAATTACAACTATCAGTCTAACTAAATGATGCATAACTTCATCAGGAAAATGATGAAGAACTGACAATGCGTGCACCCGCTCTCTCGCTGCCGTACACATTGACGAGGAATTTTTGAAAAACTTGTTAGTCATTTTTTCTCTTGATTCCAAACGGGTTATTATTCCGGTGTAAGTAACCACTAATTGGGAACTAACCCGTTAGAAGGGCCGTAAAAGGGGTTTAGTCTGAGCGGGTTCTTGTGGGAAATCAGTTTTATAAAAACCTTATAAGTGAAGAATGATGATGAATGCATAGCTTTTTATTACATTTTAAATACGTCACAGGTTACAAGTTACGAGCAGGGCATTTTCCAAAACATTGCACAATCAAGAGTACACTTCTATCAAAAGGTCTATCAGAAAGTATTCTACTATTCAAGGCTTGTACCTAATTCTTAAATTTCTAGTGTAAAGCTGCACTAAAAATACTTCAGATCTTTGGCAAGATGCAAATTTCTGAAAAGACGATGAAAAACGAATCTAAATGAAGGTTCTGAAAAGGCGTTGAAATTTTATGGTAGGCACATATCATTGAAATTTATATTCATCAAGATTCGAAATCAAATTCTCCATCAATGGTTGATGAAGACTTGTGCACTTAAGTCTAGCTCAAAACTCGCTTTGATCATAAAGCTTGAGATTAAATCGTTGTGATGGCAGGCGTTGAAGAAATCGAACATGAGCGATGAGTCGGCCAACATGCTCCAAAGCACACCAGAATCACGTGACTATAACCTCTTCTTCACTCAAAATTTTGGGACTATATTTCCTTACCGAATCAAATAATTTGCTGGTTGAATTGAGAACGATACTTTTAAAAAAACTCGAAAAGTTGTTGGTGAAGTTGAAGTTTGAACTGATGCCGATAAGCAACTTAGAGTGCACGTTCTTGCTCAGTAAATTTTATTTCAAAGACAAGGTATCGTGTGTGCTAAACAAATCTTAGTTTCGTTTCAACACCCAGATGTGCGTTTTCTTTGAATTAAGAACACGCCAATACAAGAAATTGTAATGACATTACATTGTTTGGTTATGTCAATAACTTAACTTGATAAAACGAATTTAGAACTGTAGTTTGCTTGTGTCGGCGTAAGTTCGTGCAAAAACTACTACACCCACATACGCCAAACGCTTTGGTTCCCCAGAATGTAGCGCTGCACCATAAAGTCTGGACACAATGTCTGCCCTTAACTCTGATTGGAATTTCCGATGCTTGATGAAAAGAAGAGTTAAGTTATTCCTGCCAGATTTAATTTTATGAGAAATTAAAACATTTGGAGCAGCAATTGTATCATGAGCGTTAGGTGAAAGCTGTGTGCAGAACTATGGAAATAACAGTATGTATAAAAAAATCATTTTGAAAATTGTCTAAGATTGTTGTAAATGCAAAAAAAACACAACATATTCGATGAATTTTAGAAACTAGGAATCAAACTTGATAAAACCTACGCAAGTGTAAAAGACATTCTACTGACTTTCATTCAATTCACTCATTTTTAATATAGGCCTATCTATGGAAGCATGTGAGTCTAGTTATTATGTAAAAGAAACTTATTTAGAAATTTTAACGCCGAAGACTTATCGACAAAAGCTCCCTGATTGATAGCTAAGGTCGTTTGAGGCTTGTTCACAGCCTCTTAAACGCGATTAAAACTCCATGCCCCGAGCTTGATTTTGTCTTGTGGTGATAATTTTAACCCCAGATTCAGCGTCGGTAATTGAGATCTCTATCACTGACTATTTTTTCTCGAGTGCTCACCCTTAAATTAAAACTTACCAACGAGGCCCCTGGAATCTGCACGGCATACGATTTTATCAATCATTAAATATATGTTAGAAATTCACCTCACGCTTTCTACTTCTCTGTGACATCGTAGCTCCCTGATCTACTCTTAGCTGACCGTACTGACCGTAGTCAGTAGCGTCATATTTCTTCTCTCGCTGTCATGATTCTTTTTACGTACATGGTGTTAATATTTCAAATGATAAATTTTGTAATCATGGTCGACAATATCAGGAACTATAAAATATAATTGACCCAAAATCATTTTCAAATGATATGCTTCATTAATTAAGTATTTTTTATTGATCGCTAGCTTTTTACTTTGATACAACTTTTTCCTGAAGTTTTTATTTTCCAGTTATTTCATATATGTTTCAAGATTTGATTTCATTGTTTGTGTTGGAGATTGAATTCCTCGGGTTTTTACGGTATTAGTTTATTCATGTGTCTACAGACACATTTAAACTTTTATGGTATTCAATCATTCTTCATAATTGAGATTCCAGATTTATTTTTTTTAATTTCAGTTGAAACTTAATATTCTTCCATAATATCTCACCAGTTTCTTTCCAACTGATCTTCTCAAAGTAAATTATTATTCATTGCACGTATATCACATCAATTTCTTCCAGCCTGAGCATATTTTATCCGAATCACTTAGATTGTCTGTGTGTAATTGAAGTGCATGAGCGTGATTGATGCTTCTACTTTGGATGACATGTGACTTGGATAGCAGCCTAAGGTTAGACCAAACGGCTCGTTCATGTTGCTGTATTTTACTCTATTCTATTTTATTGTCGATGAGTTAATTTTGCAGTTAACTATTTTACTAACTGCTGTAAGCTACTAAAAATATCAGATTTTTTAACCTAAAACAATTTTTTTGCACAAACTATTCCGAGAATGCAAACCCTGTTAAGTAGTAGCGGAAACTTCTTTAACACCCACAATCGCATTTAATTAATGATTCACATCAAAAAATCTCTATTTACTTTACTAAGAATTACTAAATTCAAGAAAAATGCTAGTTTCCCAGAATTAACGTCAAATTTCTAATTTCGATTTTACTTTTCATTGCTGAACTTATTCACAATTGACTCCAAAGTGAATAAAAATTTTCGACTTATGACTGAATGAAACGACCAGGTTTTGAGCTCTATTTCTTCTATGACGAAAGAAGGTCACTGCGATGGTTTGGAAATCCTTTGATGTCTCAAGTATTTGAGCTTCTTTAGAAACCCTGCCTCATAGGATTGAAATCCTGTCTCATAGGATTGAAACCCTGCCACGTAGGATTGTTAGGTATAACATCCTCTCTCAGCCCCAACAGCTGTCCTCCACTACCAGTTATGAAACGAAAAACAATACAGAGGCATCTACACCACGCAGTAAATTAAAAACATGCAAATCGGCTGACGTGCACAATCTTGTAAGAATGTTATAATAGCCCATTTATTCGTATCCTGTTGCAGAGTTTCTTTACATAGAACAGCATCAACGGAACACTTCGTATCAGCTCCCGCAACTGTGAATGTGTTGCTTATGTAGTACCTTTGCTAACAAAGTACCGATGATAAACGGCAGTTTAGAGTCACATTTCGTATGGTCTTAATTAGTACATAAATCTCAATTTCAAAAGCAGGGCTGAATAACTGACCATTCAAAATATGATAGAATGTGAATGCCGGACAGAAATATTTCAATAGTCCGTACTTCAACCAGTGCAGAGCAATGCACAGTTTGCAGTTAATAAACCTTTATAATATTACGTAAATTTATCAAACACCTCAGGTTTGCAAACGTCCGTGCCTTTTTTTAAATTAAATTTAGCAGGGATAAAAAAGGAAAGCCCTTTAAGAGCTCTTGGAGTGCGTATCAGGAGATGTATAACGTTACTGAGAGTGAGTGAAAAATGGAGACTGTTCTGTTAAACAAACAGAGGGAGCCTTTCAAGGGGACCTTGTCCGTCGGGCCACAGCTCAACATCCATTACGGAGCCCATCGATAACCCAGCGATAATCTTACCACCTCTTCATGCTTTGCAAACTCGGCTATTTTTGCCAGCTTTTTCGGGTTGCTTAACCGTTGGTTCACGTAACACTAGTGAGCAAAAAGACTGACGAGCGAAGTTTAATTTTAGCCCTGCTCTGCCGCCATTACTGAGTGTACATTAACGTGATCTTACATGATGAATGCTTGGCATGAATGCGCAAATGAATACGAAACGGAAACCCCAAAACGTTCAAACGGATTACCAAGAAGCTGCAAGCGTTTTCTTGACACGAAAAGGATGTAGAAGCTAAAGGAAAATATCTCATGAGTAGTCAGGGTTTCTTAACTCATTTTGTCATTCATAATCTGCTTCTGTATTGGCAAGTGTGTGAAAATAATGAAACAAACGAGGGTGAATTTTGGAAAAAATATCGTTTATTTATAAAAAGGAGTAAGCGGACTAAACAGCTTTTTTCTAATTTTATAAAAATACATCGTAGAACATAGGCTGATTTTTTTAAAAAAGAAAACCACTATTAGGCATAAATACACTGTCAAACACCAATATAACGAAATAGTAATTTGATAACTGATTGCTGTAACTGGTATGCCAATGCCCTGTCTCTACAAAAATCATTTGATGACTAGATTAAGGACTACAATATTTGCAAGGCCACAAATTTTAAGCGTACGAAAACTCTAGTACTTTCTTTGCATTCCTATCCGAATATTTTTGAGCCACATTCAATTCTTTCGTTCGAACACGCAAACTTTTTATCCAGATCAAGAACGTATCGAACAAAAAAGGAGTGTCTGACGAATTTTTCCGGTTGCCGTTATGCCTGCGGTCGGGAGCGTGTATAGCTTTAATTGGCGGCACAAATGGCTTCGATGAGAACTTTGCTGGTCATAAAATTCTCTGAAGAAAAATTAAATCGTCTTCTATGTAGATTACTCTCCGACTTTGCTTCGTGCAGCAGTAAAGAGAGTTTTCTCACGCAATTGCATGTCATCGCGATCTATACGAATACTTTTTTTGCCTCAACAATTATATCCTAGCCAAGTTTCATTAATGTTTTATTTAAAAAGTAATTTTATTCATTCTATGTTTGTTATACAGAGCTACATCAGTCAGAAATTTACCCTCTTTTCGGAAAGAAATATCTGAAATTGGTTTTTAAAATAATAGTTTCATTTCATTTTTTACCTCAATTTTACTCACCATGTATTTACAAACGTATATTTTAAACTACGAATGATGTCAGTTGCTTGTCAAACAGAAAAAATAGTTAAATTAAATCACATAAACACCTAATTTTTTCCACAACGTTTTGTTTCTCTTTTCGTCATATATTTAACTCATTGTTATTCTTCTCATTGCATTTCATTTTGTAATCACATTCTACACATGAATCACAACTATTGTTCGCATCATATTTCATTTACTGTTTATATTCTTATTCTCATCACACTTCATTTGCTGTTTTTTCAATTTAAATCACAATTTTGATTTCGATTACATTTCATTTTTCGTTTATGCATCAAATTTTTATCACAGTAATCTGAAGCCCATTTCATCATCAATCACTTTTCGTTTCCTGTTTTTCTTCTTGGCGAATCAGATCACGAATGAACTCAAAGACAGCCCTTCAACAAGTCTGCGCCAGTGAATGCGAAAGAAGTCTCCATTATGATTGTATTCGTACCGTGAAAACGAGGGTGTGGAACGCTCCCGCAGAATGGCTCAGCACAGTCCAATAGGGTATAGGCCCATAACATTTGCCACGATAACTAAAAAAAACGACTCCCTTGATGGATTTTGTGACGAGTCGTCAGTTGCTCAAGCTCTCTCGGTGGTGAAAGAAGTGCAGCACTAAGTTCTATTTCTCAATTTCTCTGTTATTTGCGTGCAGTTTGAATTTTTTGCGAGAAAATTATTCAATTGTGTAGTTCAAGTATTGTCTTAACGAAAAGTTAGTCAAAGTGTTTCGTTGAATGGGAGGAAAGATTGTTGGTCATTTCAAAACTAATCTGCTTATTTTCCTGACACGATTTTGTGTTTTTATTTTAATGGCTTAGAAAGTCATATATTCTAAGGTAAATAAAATTCGGAAAAGAGATGCCTGATTATAAGACGACTACCTTTGAGTCCAATTTAACACTGGACTATTTACCATTGACATTAATTAAATTTAGGTCTCTTTGCTTAGAATCTCAAAAAATCACAATTGATTAAGACATATCATATATTTGCTCCAAAGAATAATTCAACAACATTTCCCTTGTGAAGTTCACCATCCATGTACGTGATGTGGTGTTGAAGAACAGGGGATCTCAGGCCTTAATGTTCATTGGTCAATTTATCCCACTTGATAGTTCCTTCTATGGATCATAATTGGATAGACTCACTAAACGACCGGAAAGCAACGTTTCAGGAAAGTAAATGAATTTGCATGATGATTTAGACGTGACTTGGACTGCGTATGCGTCCATCATGAGTAGTCCGTAGAGTTTTCAAGCAATGCCAAAAGCATTTACGACTAAATTACTCGTAGCTGCTCGCCTAAACTCCTCTAATGGACAATGGCGATACCATAAGAAAGAACTCGTTTGAGGCCACCTCTTATGTTAAGCTAACGGCCAATCTGTGCGACCTCAAGAGGTACTTCTTCTATGAACTAACGCCGATAATGCCCTGCTTTCATGCAAACCTGGAGAACCTCAACAAATGGAGTCTTTTACCTTAAGAAAAGCAATAGCATCCATCAGAATGTGAGATCCTTTGAAAATGAAGGTTGAGAGACAATAACGAAAACAGATAAAAATGAAAAAAATTGAACGCAAATTCAAGTTTTATATAACACATAATGTTCCAAGGTGTCAATACACATGAACTGTTTCGCAACATGATAACTTTTGGCAACGCTGTTTTGTGTTGATACCAAAATTTACACGGTAAGTAAACACAAAGACTTTATCATGTATAATGTTCGCAGCTACTCGTACAACGCAAATTATTTTCAAACATTCCTGAGGCTTGTTGTGGAATAATATTAAGTTCAAGAAGTTCGAAAATAAAATTCACATTAAAGATTCTGCGTAATCCTAGAGGTAAACTATCATGCACAAAATAAATAAACGAGCACGAGCACATTAATGGGAAAGTTACATGTTTGCTTTCAATGATAATTTTAATATCATTGATAAAAAACACACTTCAAAGACTTTTTCACCTAGACATTTATTACTCACAAATTATGAAAAACCATCATTGAAATTTAAAGATAATTCTTTACTATTAAGCAATAACTAGTGTTAGCGCATACTCTACGAATGAATTGTTAATTGAGAGAATGTTCAATCTCAAGGATTCATTCTTTTTGTTATATTCTTTCGCAATAAAGTAGTATAGTAAAAGCAGTCGTTACTCGACTAAATTAAACATTTTTTCTTTCAACAGGCAATTACGAACGATGCGTCTGCAACAGGACATCATAATGAAACCTGTCTTTTCTGATCGTTATTACAGTGAGCAAAGTAAACGTAATACTTACAAAATAAATGTAATACTTAGAAGAATCCAAATTAATGGTGATGATTCCACACTTGTTCAGACGTTGTTACTTATGTTTAAAACTATTTCAGTACTACAGTTTCAAAGCTATTGGGGAGATTTCAGACTCATTAAAATAGTATACGATAGTTTTAATAGTATACCATAGCATCATAATAGTATACCATCGCTAGCATAGAGGAGACAAGTAGGTTTTCGTGGGCAGAAGTACATTTACTAGTCTAAAGACTGGGCAAGTCAGCTTCGACTTATTTGCCCAAGTTCTGATATTAAGTCGTTGGTCTAAATGAAAATCTCTCTATTTGGTAGGTCTTCATCAATGAGCGAGATAGTTATAACCAGCCAAAACTGCTAGCCGGTAATAAGTAAAGGCAAAATCACCCGAAAAAATTAATTGATTCAATTGATTCTTTCCGTAGGAATTTTGATCACTTGCAACACAAGCGTTCGCTTCAGGATTATCTAAAAAGACGACCATGTTCATTCTTGAAGAAATCATGAAGTGAATTTTATTATGCAGACCGTCACTTTATAATGAACGCAATCCGTGCAACGTCACGCTCGTTTCTGAGAAGATTATAATACTAATCACAAATTATGGACAACTGATCGCTTACAAGGCAAATTATAATTTCTAATTAGAATTATTTATAGGTTCACTGACTGTTGGTTGGAATTTGAAGACGCTATCTTCGTTTAATCCCAACAATGTGTATATTTCGATAGAGTGTACGAGAATGAGGATGGTGGTTATTTGGACTAGCAATACATGACAGTTCTCTCTCGTTCAAATAAATCGTCTGAGACACTGAAAGTCTTTGGTTTGGTTGTACAAACTGGCCATTAGCCCCACGAGAAAACTTGGCTCTGTAAAGCCTAAGCTCCTGAACCGAAATCGCATTGTAGTTCTGATAAAAAATCTCTGTTCGCTTCACTGGAAATTATACTGTCACTTCTACTTCTAATTAGAGATCTAGGTAGTATTTCTCAAGTGAATGACCATAAATTTAATAATTGAGAAAGTGAGTTTTCATTTACTAAATATTTATTGTGCAAATAATGATACTTATAGTGTACCCATACAACTTAAGTATCAGCCCATTAATTGTGTTTATTGAAGTGAACTTTTCTTGTAAACTTGTTTAATAACTTCAATATTTATTCAGTATTTAGGGTAAGACACAGAGGTAGAGCAATGGGTATTTTATTGGTTTTGATATATGATAAAAATATTGTTTAACGTTGTTTACGCCATCTTATTGGATTACATGTATATTATTTCATTAATGATATAAAGATGTAAGGTACACAAACATTACTGATTAACTGATCAAAGTCTGATTTGCGACGTGATTGGGTAAGAAAAAATAATTATTTTTACTGGATAAAAATAACTTGAGCTAGGGCGAAATTGATATATAGTTTAAATATTTGATAAAATAACAATTTCAGGTTTCATTTTTTTGATTTTTCGAACGATTGACGTCGCAAAGATCAAATTAATGATGTAGAAATATAAATTCATGGATTTTCGGTATCATATATAAAACTTTATAAATCATAAATATTAGACTCACCCATCAAGAGTTCCAGGATAAGAATTCAATAGTTGATATATTATGGTAAAAAATTATGAATTCTATATAAAATAGTTACAAGTACGGAGTTCACAAGAAATGTTCAGTAATATAAAATATACGATTTGTACTTTTTTTAAATTAAATTTTAAGTAACAAGCTTGATTGCCTTCAAGGTATCTGAGCTAAAAAAGTTCTGTACATGAATGCACTTGGCTAATGTGAGTACTTGAATTTAAATCAGTTAGATGTTTAGCACTAAATTTTTAGTAAAAAAAATGCATAGGATTCAAAAATTGTATTTTTTAAATTTTTATAGGAGGCTTGGAATTGATTTTGTATCCGAAATAAGCCTTGAAAGCTTGTATTTTTAAATGGTAATGATTGATAACATTTTTGAAGTACTAAGTTGCGCTGCAAACCGCTGAAAATATTATGAAAGCAAATGAAAAAATTTTATAAGGAGAATCCACAATGATTGAATTAAAAATATATGAACGAATCTTCACGACTAAATTATATTTGTAAAGGAAGTTATAAGAAATATAGTTCCTAACAAACCATAGAAGTGATTACAATTGATAAAAAAATACCCAGCTATTTATTTCATGATATAAATAAACAGGTCTTCTAAAAACACTATATTTGGTCTTTAGCAACTTACTATGACAAAAATAATACAATGGTACAAATTTAATAACTTTGTGTTTCCAATCTTTTTTTAGAAACAAAATTTCTTCTATTGAGAACTGCTTAAAAATTCACGGTTGTTAAAAATCACATGTCCGTGACATGTTTGTATCCCTGTCATTAACTACAACTACGATTGAAAAAAAGTGTCATGTGTATAAATCGGTTGCCATAACATGATGTATCCTGAAACCCATACGGTTATGTACATAAAAAATATAGCCACGTAAAGATTTTCAGAAACGGACTCAAGATACATAATTAACGACCAGAGTATATCAAAACCAGTAAATTTTGCGCTCTTTTGCATATGCAGACTGATGACAAATTTAGAGCTCTGAATTGGCAATAAAGCTTATAATTCAGCGAGCGCTGCCAAACTTACGACTGGTCTCAAGCATCAGCGTTATCTCTAAGTTATTCCTTATCAGTTTACAAGACTTATTTAGGGCCCAGCAGTTCCTCTTCCGGAGTACGATAGTTTTTTCTACTCACACCGTAAGTCAGCCAACTTTCTGCTCAGCAACACTAGACTAACTTCTGAAGTAGACCATAGTGTCATGCAGTACTTCCCAGTCTGATGAAACTTAACTAACAAACATAGCGTCATATTCCGCATTATGATGAAATCGCTAATAAAGAGTAATTGTTTCGATTCTCATGAAACTGAGCAAACATAGTGTGATTCTTTATATTTTGTTGACGTAATTATAAAAACAATCACAGAATATTTTTTTCTGATGATTAAAAAATATTTTGAATATTTTCCATAAGATTATTTTCGTACTCTTTTCATCCCTATATATATATATATATATATATATATATATATATATATATATATATATATATATATATATATATATATATATATATATATATATATATATATATATATATATATATACATATATATATATATAAATATATAGTGATTATATTAATATATTTTCGATTATGCACTACAATTTAATCATTATTATTATTACCATTCTTTTAAACAACTCTTAAAAGTAATTTCATATTGCTCGACCCAATATCAACACAAACGCAATCTCCAATCCATATCATACACCATGCTGCAGCTTGCTTTAATCTCATAGCTCAATTAACATAAGTGAGACTGGAAACATTGGCTGAATGCGATTGATCAGAGCTGGGCTAACTAGGCTATGCCTGCAAGGGGGAGAGCCACAGAAGCAACACTACAAATGTAATATACTAAATGATGAGCTGATTGTCAATTAACTTTTAGTAACATGATATATAAAGAAATCAAATCTATGTCTTTACTAAATTAAAAGTTTTCAGAAAGTTTATCTTTCGAATGGAGTTTATTTCTCTGGACTTTCAATCAGGAATATTAGAAAAAATACTTTATTTTATTTTTTTTAAAAGGGGTTGATGTAGAAATCTTTTTTATTGAACTAATTTATTAATTTTCAACAAATTAAAGTGCAACAGGTACAACATTAGCAGGATACCCTCATCAAATATACAATATGCCTATGTTATGTCATGTAAGGATTGATCAATTACTTATCTTGATTTGTATTAAATCTAATACAAGCTTATGATGGAGGAAGCTTACGTCATGTCAGATAATTATGAAAAAATTCAGTCAACAAATTGAATAAAAATTCACACCAATATGTAATGTTTCAATGATAAATTTAGTCACCTGTTAACGTTGTTCAAAATGAAGTTAAAATTAATAATACAAGCTTAACGAAAAAATAACTTCAATGAAAGTAGTAGCACGTGTTAGACAGTATGCATGTTGCAACATTATTGAAATCCGTGTTCATGGAAGCCCTAGTGTATAATAGTATTTATAGTTATATGGAAAAACATTTTGTGTACAGTTACTCAAGTTCTATTATTTATCAGTGATGGCACCTCCCAGTCAACCTACAGTAAACGTGTGTTTTCCCGTAATAATAACTTCGAATACATGAAATAAATTAATATATATTCGTTTAAATTAAAAACGAGTATTTTTGCGTTCGATCAGTCCCATCTGCGTATTACTCTTGTTTCTAAGCGTCTCTAAATATTTTTGGCTTCTCAGTTTAAATTTTTCAGTATTTTTCTAACGTAGACCAGAAAAATCTACTAACCTCCGAACAATAACATTAGCTGCAAATTAGTACTATTTTTCAAATTTATTGTTATTAATTACCAACAAAAATAATTCACTTTTAACCATACAATGACTGATGTCCCATTCAATATTTCTATAATATCAACCGCTTGATTGTCATCAGGTTATTGATGATACTTAATATCGTATACATAGTTTCAATGGACAATCTTTTAATTCGTTTGAATAAATCACCATTTACATTCATTATTCACTTCTGATTCAATTTAAAATTTCTTATTAAACATTAGCACACCGCATAAGATATTTATTTTAATTGATGAACAATTTTTTTCCCTTTTTTAAGTCCTTGACAATAGGAAAGGCGAGTTGCTTAATTCCACTATATTAATTGTACCATTGTAGACAGGATCCATTGCACCAAACGTAATATTTGTTTACGTACATGCGATATTATTTGATACAAAATGAAAACTTAAATAACTTAGAGATGAGTCAAAGCGCATTGTTAAATCAAATATATCTCGTAACTAGAAGTATGTAGTCAAGCTTCATACACTGTTAGTTGGTTGAAGAACAGTGACATGGCGAAAATATTTTTGTTCCATGTATAGACTTGTGTCTACATTTATGCAGGCTGGTATCTCTATTTCTACAAACCGGTGTCTGCATTTTTCAGACTTATTTATACAGTCTGTTACCAGTGTTTTTCATGGTGTTATTTATGCAGACTGTTACCTGTATTTTTCAGACGGTGATTTTTACAGACAGTTTGTACTAGGCATGATGAAGTAGACCTGAAATTTTATATATTGCCATAAAACTTTATAGAATTTGAATTCGAATCGTTCTCTTAATGAATAATGGACGAAGTAGATTAACGAGGACGTCACAGAGCCCTTCGTCAGCTGCCATTTTGAATACAAAGTAAAATTCTTCGGATCATTTTACAGAAAAAAATTATATTTCTCATGAACGTGACTAGAGTGCAAGTGCTAGAATTGCCCACCAACGCCAGTAAATATTTTAACTCGTAAGCACCAGCTGAACGATGACGGATCGAAGTTCTAAGAAATTAAGCACTTTCTTGTAGAGAGCATGTAGATTAAAAATGAAGGAAAATTGAAGGGATAAGAAATTTTCAATTTCTTAGGATGCCTGTGAAACAAATGATATCAAGTCATCACATTTGTGAATGTCAAAATAAATTGGTATTAAGTATGCAAACTCTGTAATGCTAGTGAGCAGAGCATTTCTTTAAAATATACTTTATTTCCACTACCTTCATTTTTTCTAAAGTCGTACTCAAACGTAATTGTTTAATTTGACTTGAATAAACGTCTACCAAAGCATCGAATAAAATTCATAATTTACTGAGGTTCTGAACTCGGCATACAAATGAAATTATAGATGAGTTTAAAAATGGCATAGGCTAATTTTGGAACTGCTTCATTTTTTCTGTAAATTAAAATTGTGCAAATAATGATAAAAATGTGCAGTGCCTATTCATTAAACTCAGTTCACTTTTAATTTAGGATAGATTTCGCAATCACAGAGATAGCTAATTGAAAATTTTCAGGACCATGAGTTGTAATAATTCAAGTGAATATAACAGTTTCACAGTATTTATATAACGATGAACTTTTATTATATTCACTTGTGGAAATAAAGTACTTCACAATAATGTACATATATACGTACAATTATGAATTTTTATGAAATTCATTTTGGGATTTTGAGGTGTTCTCATTATTGGTCTGTAAATACACAAAAATAATAACTTATTTGAATTATGCCTATTTTTGGAGTAAATATGTTTATTTGCGTATGAGTATTTATTTAAATTAGTTCCATCAGTGAGTAATTAAATGCCAATGGAACAATCTCACCATTTTCATTGTCGAATATAAGAAGAGTATATCTGAAAGCGAAAGTTCATAATTCCTATCTAAAATGATATTTTTTTAACAATACCCTACTTTTTAAATCTGTGATAATAATAGTCGGTGATAACTATTGCAGTGGGAATTAAAATGCAACATTGATACTATTAATACGCGTCAGTACTTGAGTACTTAGTGCTTTTAAATTTTATAAGCACACCACTTCTTCGCCCGTTCACGATTCATTTACTCACGATTCAAAATGAATCATCAAACCTTTAGAATTGCTCTCAAATACCTATGAATGAAACATTTTGTGGACTTGGTCGAAGAGTTGAGTGAGTGGTGAGTGGCTGAAGACTGGGCTGTATCCTCTCCCACTCAATGATTAAGCGACGAATGGAGGGGGCTTTCCTCTCTGGTTATGAGAATCGTAAAACGCCTGATCCAGCGCAAGGATTGGATGCGTAACAATAAGAACACTGTGGGCTCTCCAGAACACGCTACGAGTCGCCCCTTCTGTCCACTAAGTCTTCACAACTCGAGTATAGGTCACCAAGGCAACACATATCCTATTCCACAGATTCTTCCTATATCAATCGAAATCGATTCATAATTATTGTGCTTACACCTACAGGTTGCTTTTATTTGTAGGGGCGTGGCCTAGAGTCCCAATAAGAGAAAAAACGGGAGCTGTTGTAACAGCAGTATATGTAAGCAAGATTATCAACATATCAAATGATTCTGTTTGGCCTACTCATTCAAATGTGCACAAAATCATCACAACAAAGCGCCACGCGCCGTCAATTCAGATGTGCGCATTCAGTGAACTCTCGTCATCAAGAAGGTGAACTGTGTGGGAGGTGCCCCTTAAAAAAGTGGGGGGCTCCATCCCCGGTGTGTAGTGAAGCTGTGTGAGACAATGCTCCATTGAAAATGCTGTAGTGTGGTTTGTTCTCATATTAGTTCCAAACGGAGACTGCGCATTCGCAACGGACCCAAGCATCGCAAACGTTCTAGCAGCTAGAGCCGAAGAAGAAAATCTTCACGACAACGAGTTCATTCAAATCCATTTTAGGTTCGAGCATCCTTGAAAAGATACCAGCTTCTGTTACGTACGTAGATAGGTAGGAAGTTTGACTCCCTTTACAAGAGCCGGACGGAGGCAGGGGCGCGACTTTGCGAGGCTCGAATTCAAATAGTTGCAGTAAACCTGCGTAATTGGTTGGAGGGGCTTGTCGCAGCAGCCCGGCATACGGCGCCGCTCAAATGAGGTGAGGCGGTCGACCCACGGACCCGAGCGGCCTCTGCGACTCTAGCTGCAGACCTTCCGCAGACACCAACAGGGCAGGACAACTGGCCTCTTGCTCAATATCTTCCTCCCCCTCTCTTTCTCTTTCACATTTTTTTGTTCGTGTGCCTCGGTGACAGTGCTGAATCAACTGGCAGTGCTGTTGCTTCTTCTTTCAGTTTCCATGTCACTCACTATCTGGTGCCTCTTTCCCTTTTTTCCCCGCTTTCAAACTATGTCTTTATTTACAGATTCCGTTGCAGCTGCCTTTTTTCTTCTTGCG
This sequence comes from Trinorchestia longiramus, assembly GCA_006783055.1. Lineage (NCBI taxonomy): Eukaryota > Metazoa > Arthropoda > Malacostraca > Amphipoda > Talitridae > Trinorchestia > Trinorchestia longiramus. The sequence goes on from VCRD01000177.1 coordinate 403,787, forward strand.
TATCCTTGTCAGAACTGCTTGAATGATTTACACGAGCCTGCAAAACAGACAACTCCTCCTTCTTCTCGACCTACAGTCCTCGAAAGTTGTTATTCTAGTGATCGCGCTCTAAGATACGTAAAAGATCCACGAGGTTCGTGCCCTTGCATCGAGAGCATGTGGTGGTGGTGGTCGACGGTGCATTGTGTAGCCCGGATGCAAGCTTAACTTTCGACTAAACTCATCTGGAAAGGTAAGAATTTGTAAATACTAGGAATTATTAGGAAGGTTGTTTGTAAATTTTAACAGTTTCCAAAGTATTTCTTGAGAATTTTTTCATGTCTGGTCGAAATAATTCAAGTTCCGTTTGTGAAAACAACCTGGAAGTCGATTTCATTTTTAATATCAGTGAAATAACGAATGATATAAAATCTTTCGTCAAAAAAGCGACATTTTTCTAATTCGTGATGTACAACTCAATTTTGACCTTTTATAAAGAGTTCTAATTACATTTCTGCAAATGAATGGTGAAAAAGCGATTTTAGCATCATTGAGAATCCCGAAAAATCGAAAGGGATCATAAATATTCCTAGAGCAGTGCCTCGATGGGAGCTTTAGACCCTGGATGGTGTCACTGCCTCAGTTTTGTAACATCCATTTCTCAAAAACTACGTTTTTCTGGGCCATGAACACATTATTTTACGCTTATGTAACCTTCCTTAACATTCTCAGTACGCTGTTCTTTCGAAATAACGTAAATATCAGTAGAAATTCATGTTACAAACCGTGTTGGTGTGGTGAGTTATGGGAAGCAAACAAAGATGGCGGCGTCCAGTCACCTCCTGTAAAATGGCGATCGGAAGAAACAAGACAAACCGGTCTGGCAGGAGAGACCGTACGCTGCCTTCGTAGCTGAACTGCATCAGCTGATGCAGCTTTATATTTATGCATCGCATGTGGCCTTTGAAAGTCTCTTGCAGTTAGAAATTTGCAAGAATTTTTTACTTTTTTAAATTCCGGCCGGCAATCGTTAGCGATCGTACAACCCGATGTGCTGAAAAGCGCCTTCCGTTGGTTTTCTTTTCATTAAAATTCAGTTTCGACGTCCTATATGCTTGAATTCTCTGCAAAAATGAAGGTTCTAGATCTAAAATAATTGTAACATCGAATAGGAGTGCTAATCGTAACGAATAAAGGCATAAGGCTATACGATGAACAAAACAGAGAATCAAGTTATCTAACGAAATAAATTTGTAGATAACATTTAGAAAGTCAAATGATTTTAAAGGGTTAATTTAAAGTCCTTATGTAACTTATACCAAATAATGCTGAACAGTAATTTTTCTAGGGCTTCATTGCAAATTCACAAACAATTGTGATGTTAAAATATATAATTTTTTGCCTGCTTTATCAAATGATTTTTTTATGAACAAATTGATCACTTTGGTGCGGACTTGTGGAGAGGTAAGTTTTATTCTCGTATAATTTCTTCCAAATTTATCTTGTGAAACATTTTATTAAATATGTTGATGAATAAAATGTAAAATTCACCCTCACATTTTATTCATAACGCAAGTCTTTCCGCGAAATTTTTGGAAAAAACTACTATTCATTAAATTTCAACACTGATCACCCTCTGTAGCGACTCATACATATTTTACTTCGCATTATAGCTACGTACATACGATATACATCATATTTAATCGACTATGTTACTGCATCAATCCTAAAAATATGCCATGTGTTTATATTAGTAATACATTCAATATATTTTCAGGTACGTATATGTGCAACACGATAATTTACGTTAGTGTTTTGGCTATCATAAATCTAAGAAATTTTTGGAGCTGGTACAGCTAAGTTTACATTGAAGAATAAAAAATTCAAGTTCGTGAATACATATTTCTCATACAGATATACTTTCCTCAGTATATTTTATGCAAATGTTTACACATTATGACTATTGTCAGAGACAAATAAATTATTTTCCTAAACGAATAAGCAACCCTCAAAAAAAAATCATCCAGAAGTTTCTTCATCCATATATTATCCCGAAGCTGTGAAAAAAATTCATTTATCAGCTACGGAATTAATTTCAAGACGATATTAAGACGTTCTTGTGATCATTTTTCTTAGTTCTATTGTTCATTTAAATTATCTGCAATTGAGCGTCAATTACTACTTATTAAGAAACATATGAACGGTCATTTAAAGCAGGTATTAATGTTTCGAAACTTACATGTATGTGTGATTCATACCTTTCACGATTTAGTCAGCAACAATATTAAGAATAGTTTAACAACATTCATATTTTTTCTCTTCTAATAAATGGTTGTGAGATTAATAAAAGAACTCCATTCAAAAATTTATTTTTTAATAGATGGTTACACTACACGTAACCACCTTAAAATGCTTCTTATCGTACAAACGGAAACTATGTAAACGATGCTTTATAAAAATATCTACGTCTTTTCTTGTAATAAAAATCCTGTTAGCAGAACGTGACCTTCACAAAACCCTCGAATTTAGAGCCGTACACGTTACTTATACTTGTATGAAATTATTTTATTATTTCATCATCATTGACTAGATAATTTCGATGTTACGTACAATTTTCAGGCAATTGTTTGAGTTCGGACGTCGTAAGCATCGAGAAATTATGACACATACTAAAAATATGAGAAAAAATGCTATTACTTTCTAAAAACGAACAGAATTTTAAACAGTTTCTAAGCTATACTGGTTTTTATAAATAATTCATTCGACTCTGTGGATCATTCATGTCAGCCACATACAATTTTCATTGGTTGCATAAAGACATCGGCATTGTCAATAAGATGACTGTGATTGTGAATCGTTAGAACAAGAAATTGAAACTCATGATTTGATTTATTTAATCTACTTCTTGCCTCGATTTGTTAAATTTATGTCCTATTTCGATTTACTAAATTTAATTTAAAGTAGGACGCATTGAAAGTAAGACGATTTTTTTCACTTTAAATGAAATAATTTAAAATATTCTTTTATATAAGTGTAAATTATAGTATTTTAGCGCACTTTTACAAGAAACATAAGTAATACTCATTACGTGCGTCCAGTTGACAATGCAAATAGAAATACGTGCATCAGTTTCCTCATTAAATCATAAAAAAATATTATTTCTAGGGATGTTAAATTCATGAACGCTTGGTGCCACATCCGTTATACTAAACATAAACCAAATTTCGATGCTCATTTAACATGCATTAAGCCATTCTGCAGTCAGATATCGGAAAAATTCTAAATACCATAGTAATTTGCTGTGTATTTGAACAGCAAATTTTACGTTTGAAGATTGTGAAGGAAATAAAATAGTTTTCGCAATCATATATATGGAGACTATAAATACTCTAACAGTCTACATTCAACATCTATAAATCAAATATCGAGAGAATTTAGAAGCTCTTTTATTAGTTTATTTACAACCCTTCTAAAATAAAAAACCTGTTAGCAGTGAGGGTTTTAATATTTGTTTAACCCTTTTTAAATCACATGCACTCTTTGTTACCCTTCATAAGCTACAACGTATTTAACTCCCCAAAAATCAGGCATCTGGAGAGTAGAAATGATTTGCTAGTTAGTCTGGAAGCACCTCTACCAAACAAATATCAAAGGAACATAGATGATGCAGTACCCTGAATTACATTGAAATCAAATATAAATGAAGTTCACGAGACTTTATTCTTCTCACTTGTAAGTTCTGTGAACTTAAAGAAGGAACGCATTACATAAATGTAAACTTGTACTGTATTCATTTATGAATTTAAATTAGAACGAAACATAAATTTGTTTACTTCAGAATATCAGTCTTGTCATCGTATTTTATTAGCCCTGATTTATTTAAAAAATCATTGTTTTCAAAGTGCACATTTCTGGTCTATCAAATATTCACTTATTAAACTCACAAACCATTTTGTCTGAGCTCTGAAATTCGATAACAATCACTTATACTAACAAAAAAATAATATTTTTTGAAAATCTAGCAAAACACAGCACGTGGAATGTAAACCTTCTTCAAAATAGATTTTAATTATGAACAACACGCTTCAAATTTTTATGATTTGGTTTCTCCAGTGATCACGAACATTTTTTCCACGTATCATATCATCATTTTATGACTCCTGATAAATTAAAAAATGTTAGGTAATAAAATTCTCCTCTCGCTTATAATAAATTCCCAAACTTGATCTTCAATGACAAGGAACGTTAATCTCTGGAGAGCTGGACTAGGTTCCATAATTTAAATTCAATCAATGTTCAGCCTCAATGCTCAATCGATGTGAACGTGAGAATCATGATAATCTTATGAAGCGTGGAAAATTATCCAAGATACTAATTGACTTATGAAATTATTGAATCACTATAATTGTAGAACCATTCCTAACTTGTGAATGCTCCAGTGTGTCACCTTGAAATCTATAAAGTCATTAAAATAATAACATATTTAGTTCTTAAAATTTAGAGTGACAGTTGAAGCAATATGAAAATCTTTTAATAAATTCGGATTCTAAATGTACCTAATTCTAATCCGAAGTAAAATGAGTCTATGGAGTAGTAGTTTCCTTCCAGCTTCAATTAATAAAAATGCTGGAAGCTGAAGCTGAAAGATGTTACTAGTGCTGTGAAATTTTGTAACTTTCCAACTAGTGGAAAACTTGACTAATGCTGTCCTTGAAATTCTTGCCAAGAGTATTTGTCTTTGTAATAAAATAAAAAACTTAGTTAAGCTAAAATTTCAGTATTAGGAAACCCTAATTCGACTTCCATTCCTGCCCTAGAAGTTAGGAAAAATTTGCCTAGGATTCAAATATAAAGCTCGGATACTAAAATGTTTTGAAGTACAACAATTTTAACTTTTAATCATAGAATTTTGCGCACTGTCTACAAAGTGTTCAATGCCTAGTAGAATTATACGCACAAACCTATCCATGATACGAAGTCTAGAAAGATGATCGCACCTTCATTTCAGAAGTAAAATAATTCTCAAACCGAAATTAAACTATAATTTAATCGAACCTAGTAGTTTTGGCAACTCATGACAATTATTTCATGATTAATCGCACTTTAGGAAAAATATCATTAATCTCCATGTCTCAGTTTCGGTTGAATTATTTTCTGAAGGAAAGAAACAAGTCATGGTCTCTTCTAAAGGCATCTGTTCTCCGCTCCAATTCGCCGCTCGCTGGTTACGTAGGCCTCACATTATGACTCCGGAGTGCCACTGAAGAAAAATCCCTATTTCATTTACTTTCAACTTAAATTCTTCCTATTCTAGCACTTCAAGATTTTTCTAGGACATGATAAAGAAAACAGCATGCGCAATTTAAAAATGTATATTGATTCATTGTTTAATGATAGTTTTCTTGTTTTGATGTACTGAAAGCGACTCAGTTGTCGTGTTACAGTCACTGTTACGGGTTCATGTAAAAATATGGCGATAATTCTCAAACGTTACTAATTTTCTTCCGTTATGGTATCAATATTGTAAAGATACAAACATCGGGGCTCTAGATAGTTTAATACAGAACTAAATACAATTAAGATATTTATTCGTTTTTTCCACTCAGTTTCCTGTATATTCCATGTAGATCTGATCAAATTTGATAAACAGCAACTTAAAAATCACTTTATAACACTGTAGGTAGTAAATACATAAGCAAAACTTGATTTTCAGATTCTTTGAGCCTGTACTTTACATGTAATATTTGGTTGTATAATAAGTTTTTTATCTTTTTACCATTTCTTACTATTAAACCATTAAATTCAATTTTATTCTCTTCAATTAAAAATGCATGCAAATTTTGGCTTCAACAAAGAATTCTTTCGTAATTTGTGGTCAAAATGAGTGATTACATTTTGGAGAATTCGTTTCATTATTTCCTAAAAGTTTATTCAAAACTCCGATACCAGATTATGTTCTGATACAAATCAGGAAATTCTATGTTTCCAATTTATGTTCTCACTCTGAGCTACAATCCTATTTATCATTCGGATGAGCACAGCAAACGCCAAGGAGGAAGCACTTAAATCAGATAACATTTAAGTTTCGCTCATTTTAAAAAACAATTTGTGTGATACCTTAAAATCCAAGTACGTATAATACATGGATGAGTGTTGAAGCATCCTAAGACATTATTTTAAATAAAATATCAAGAATATTAGGGAACCAACTTGTCTTAAAAAGAATTTTCTGACTAGGATTATGAATCATATACGCTTACTAAGTATGAGGTGTGGTAATTAGAAAGCACCCAGTTGTACGTGCATGCTACAAAATTTTGTAAGTGACATTGACTAATCTATTTAAGTTGAATTTATGAATGTATGAATGAATAGGTAGATGTTATTAATTTTATTTAACTGGTAGTCATGCATTGGGAAACTTTGAATACTTTTTATTTTCAAGTAAATTTAATTGTGCGTTTTCCTAATGCTGTCTGAAGATAGACGAACACCGTTAACAGGAAATTCTGTGTAATTAAAACATGAAATAAAGTTTCTTTTTGGCATCAAACGGATAATTGGACGGCATAAAATTAGTGGCATCATATAAATGAATTGAAAAACAAATTAATTTTTTAGCGATATGTAATCGAAATCCAGAAATTAGTTTTTCACTCAAAACGTCATAGATGTAAATTAAATAAAATAAAATTTCTAATTTAAACTGCGATTGGCAGCGTTAAAAAAATATTACTCAGCGTGGTCTCAATAAGAAAATATTTTAAATGAAATGCTTCTCATTTAGCGTTTGTTTTATCATTCGTAATTTAAAAGACACGTAGGTCTAAATGATTCATTCTAAAAAATATCTCTGCTACACTTTTCGCATATGTAATCTTCTCCTCAATCATGATAAAAATACACTCTTTAGTACAAAGTTTAATATGTAAATCAGAAATAAATGAAAAGCATAAACCAGGCTGCGTTTTGAGTGTTACAATTACTCGCGTGGGTCTGACGTACGCTGTCGAGCTCTTGAAGCTCTTAAGAGGTCATTTGAGCACTTAACTCACGGCCAAATCACCTTAAAACGATCCCAAGTGAGTATTTAGTCTTAAACGAGTGTTGGATCGCGATTTAAAAGTTTTGCTATAACGCCGCTGAAGAGACGTAATTTTTACCGAATGGCTTCCATTTCTTTCTGACAAATCCGTTAATTTGCAGCCATTTTCTCATGTATAGGCTGTAATGAATATTCCAACACCTTGATTGTCTTCAAGAAATTAGAGTGTGATGTGAACAGTTATGGTTTAATGGATTGCGTATGACTAGGTATTTGATGAACTTCCGTTCTATTATGCCTTCCTGAAAATCATTTTAATAAAAAATTGTTCCCAAAAAAAGTTGGCATGACTGGCCTGCTGAAGAATCCTGCTGAAATTGTATTCTTTCTCTATTCCAAAAAAAATCATCTCTTAACATAGACTTCTAGCTTGTAAAAAATTTTTGTTTTCATGCGTAGTATCGAAGAAAATTACGTATTCTGATTTAGTATTTTGTGTACATGGTTAAAATTTCGGTAGAATTAACCTATTAAGATGATATTTTGTGGAATAAGTAATTTTTTCGACATAATTCCAATCATTGACAATCTTCTCAAGTTCCTTCATGCAACAAATTTTGAATAATTCTGAATCAACTTTCATTCATTTTAAGTAATGTATAGCTATTCTTCAGTCCGAATTTTGATGAGAAGTAAAAAGCGAAAACATTGTTAAAAATGAATGCTATTAAATAACAGTACATGAAGAGATCAAAAGGCGTACAGTCCATGGGTCGCTTCATGCACTTTTCATTCTTTCGGCAAATAATTTCAATGAAATAAATCTTTTTTTAAGTATATTTACTAGCTTTCTATTAAAAAGTTGAAAATTGTAAAACCTTCAATTTCCATGACCGGTTCCAACAAATGATAATAACGTGTACTTTAAAGGTGATTAATTGTTGCGGAACTTTTCTTGAATGTTTACTCTACAAAATTTTTTACAATAATTGAGAGTAAAGAATTACTCCATTGGGTTGAAGGAATATGTTCTAATTAATTCATGAATAAATATTTTATTGTACACAGGAATACTGTGCATTAATGGTTTCCTTCTAATATTTTTCTAATTTATTTCTATGTTTAATGCAATGTTTCATAATTAAAAATTTTTATATGAATAATTGGTACTAATCCCGAGAAATGTATTGTTACTTACAAATTTTTCAATACCTTTTGAATTTTAGTTATTTAAATTGTATTCGTTTTGTACTTCAGTACTTAGTTTGATACCAATTAAAAGTTTCACTATACCACTTTTTCATAATCTGAACTTATTTCAGGAGACGGAAGCATAGCAACATTTTAAATGAAATTTCAATAAGATTTATTTCGAAATTCCCCATCCGTAACTTCCTTCTAACTTGAATACTACGATTTTCGTTTAAGGACACCGAACTTAAGCTTTCTCTATCTTATCTCAGGTACTCCTTCGAGACACTAAGCCCTAGTTAATATATTTCTTGTCTTATCCATGTACTCATTTGGGAACGCTTTGATTATAGTTCCAGCCCGGTTTATTCTATTATCATTATCATGCGCGGTCGATTTTATCATTGTCTAGCGCAATTTATTTATATTGAGCCATAAAATTAGGTGTTATTTATTTTAATCGTGCTTTTTCTTGTTCAATGGACCATGTCGAACACGAAGCATAGGGGTGCCGTGGCCTTTAAGTCAGCATTTACCAGGGCAAAAAATAGTGAAATATCTTGAATATCATCATTCCTTATTGCTTTTAAGCAAAATGTTTCCCTGGTTAATTTTTCATGAAAGTTTTAAAATAACTTCAGGGATCCGCTATCACGAATGTTATCATATTGATAAATATCAAAGATAAGTTAAAGGTTTACTACAGGGAGTGAGGATTTTGGTGTATAAATGAGTATAAGCTAAAAATTGAGTATGAAAGAGCAGAAAGAGATTTTTGAACATGTCGAAGAAATGTCGAGTGTTGGTTTGAGGTTGACATCTCAATCATACGAGGCAGCGAAGTTGTTTTATAGTAAAGTAATTTTCAGAGAATGGTATGAAAATCTAACATCTGAAATTTCATCCTCTATTGAAGTGCTTTTGTTTTCAATTTCAATGAGTTCTACTAGTAAATTGAAAAACTAGTGAGTAATTACCACGGTTAGTATTCTGTTTGCTTTCTACCCTCACTGGCAACTTTCAACTTTTCAATCAGTATTCTTTGATAGAAATATTTTCTCGAAGTTAGGTTCTTCTATGCAACTCAATACGAAATTCTACATTTGACACAGTCACCCGCACAGCGAACGAATAAAAATATAACTCATTCTCAATGAAAATAACACAAGACGTTATGTAATTCTGTCAAGCCTATTTACGTTCCAGAAATTAGGCTATAGTTTGGAATAACAGTCTTGAATAGTTTAGGCTTCGTACTTTTTCGTCATTTCACCTCGCATTCTGTTGTCTACACGACAACCGTGGCGCAGTATAACAACATTGGAATGGTATTTCTTGTCTAGTATCTTGTCATAGTACTGGGAAATAATGCTAGAATCACATCTTAATCATAATAAAAACAAAGTCCAATAAAATGTATGGTTCCTCTGAGTCAATCCCTCTATTAATATGATGACACTGACTAAAGTTTCCATATAACTAACTATTTTCTAAGTGAAATAAACTATGAAATATTATTTTTCATAACCATTCCCACATGCTTATAAGGAACAAGCTGCGATACTATGAAACATTTCAAAAACTATATTGCATAATGAAGTTTTTGTTGTGATATTTTTTGTTACCATGGTTAAAATCTTAATTTGACCGAAGATGAGTACATAAATTTTGATACTAAATAACAAGATTTCAATTTGTTCGTAAGATGAAGTTAGGAATATTCCATCTAAAAAAACTAAATTTCAATTCGTTCAGAAGATGAAGTTCAGAATGTTCTCATGAGAAAAGTCAATTTTAATTTCTTCATAAGATGAAGTTGGGAATGTTTCTCCTGGAGGGTAAAGTTGATTTTTCTTCATAATATACGTTTAAGATTCTTTATATTAGTGAATTAACATAAAATTTCTTAATATATGAGTCAAATTTCAAGCTTCTAAATGATTCAGGTTAGTATTGTTCTCACTGGGAAACAAATTTAAATTTCTTTATAGTTGAGGTTAATACAGTTCCCACGGAGAAACAAATTTCAATTTCTTTATGGTTGAGGTTTGTACAGTTCCCACTTGGAAACAAATTTCAAATTTCTTAATGGCTAAGGTTAATACTGTTCCCACTGGGAAACAAACTTTAAATTTTTTCATACGTTGTGGTTGGACAAATGTTTAACGACGCTGTTCGCCGCTAGCAAGTCGCGACAAACCCTGATATGGTGGACTGGGGATGGAGAGACGTGCCGGCAGAGCTCGCCATCGCATGGCTATGAGTTGACCAGGCGTTAGAGGTCGGGAGGAAAAGGTGTAGGGGCGTGAGGGTTAGGGTAGGTTGCGAAGAGGTACAAGGCAGCTCAGGAACAGGTTGAGGTACCAATCACTGAGGCCGTCCAACCTTGTTTTTTTTAAGCATTGCGTGATACTTGTACGTCTTTCCAATGGTGATTGTAAAATAGGAGTTCTCGTTAATTACGTCCTGGTGTTTAACACTGGGTGAGACTTGTTCGAATTTGAATAACTAGACTGGAGTAACATGCTTTGACGTCAAGAAAGGGTTGTGAGCTGAACTTTTATAAGTTTGGTATGACTTGGAGACTGTTTACTGTAAATATTTTGCCTCTCTGGCACTGGGAACTTGGCTAGTCTCAGACACACACATACACACGTACTCACACACAAATAAAGCCACACTGAGTGCGTCCAACGCCGTGGCGGTCGTCTGATATTTTCTTGGTGTCGTTAATTCTCCGAGGCACACTTTCAAGTGCACTTTATGTAGATGTTTTCCATCACTAGAATTTATCACAAACCAGCTGAGCCAGAATTCAACTACAATAAATAAACAGATAGAATTAGAAATTTAGGAGGTAGGAATACACAAGCGCAAAGCTATTTGAACCACATTAATTTCTCTGGAGCATTCACCAAAAAGAAGATAAACGGAGTCATTCACCGCACAAGCAGTAAAGCATTTCAGCGACTTCAACCCTATTAGGATTGCATGCTCTGTTGTGATGGTTCGTACAAATAGGGACAAAATTAAATTACATTCTGCAATAAGTAGTCTCGAGTCCATCGTGTCAAATTCAAACTTCTTGAAACTAAACTATGTTATGTCTCGTTTTTGCGCTTCTGTTCTGGTACGATATTACAAAGGGTCATCGCTAGCAAATTTGCGATGGCAGTTCAAAAGGAAATTCTTTCGCACGGCCTTGCAATAATTTCATTTTTGTAGATGTAGCACCTGTTATTACCATTCCAACACCATGTCAAAGTTCCATACTAGAAAGTACACGAAAAATTACATGCATGGCTCAGTATTTATGACGTGGAGCTTCGGGAAGTCATCTCTATATCCCCATTCTATCACATGACGAAACTGGGAGTGACAAATTGTCCTATAATGGGTATGAGGATCCTGTAATGGCCTAGAAGACTCCAGAAATCCATTATTGGTCTCACTGGCAGTGTACTTTACGTCAGGCTCTATTGAAGTGGAGCTTATAATGGAAAACAGTGCTGGTGGCAATCCGTGCCCTGATCATCCTTCCAGCCGCGGTCGACCATCGTAAAGAGAGGAGACCCAACACTCGTCTGGAACAGATGCTAGGCTTTTGTTGCTTGTTTAGAGCACCCACCGTCTGACATGCTTTTGCTCACAACCTATAGATTCATAAAGGGCACTTTATGAAATCATATACATGATATTTTAGTGAACAGTGCGCTCTATGTGTCTTCAGTCTTTGCAGCTTGAACGTCCCCATTAATTCGGTGTAACTCGACTCGAAGGACTGGAAATGGGTCTCTATTATCCAGGGTGAGCTTCATGGGTCCACGACGCAATTTTGTTGTTCACAGATGAATAAATGAGAATATAGATGTGCAGTTAAGGTTCACACTCGCCTCTATCGTTTTGGTAACGTTTCAATTTCATGACACAAGAGGAGGAAGAACTTGACTCCTTGGTCAAATTTACCCAGGTCGAAAGCTACGCAATCTGCACTGGGGGAGGTTGAAATGATTCTCCAGGGTTTCTGGGTTATATCTGCTCGTAATGTATTCTCAGAACGTGAGTTCCATACTAATTTCCGTAAAAAGAATACCAGTGTTGGGGAGAAGTTTTAAAGTCTTAGATTGAACGATAGAAAATCCTGTGGATGAGATAAATTTTCAGTTCCCCCTCCGTAGCCTCTCCTTCCCTCAAAAGATCACATTAATCGCTGAAAATCCCTCAATAATTTAGGTTCAATCCTCACGCTCACAGAATACAAAGAAGATGGGCCCGTCATACGTCTTTCAACCCCCTTTCGGAAATCGCTCACAAAAAAAATAATCCAGCCAATAATTAATGGCCTTATGATCGCGAACAACAATTTGCAGTCCACATTTTTCGAATCGAGTGGATAGGATTTGACGCATCGTTTGTCATCCAATGAAGTACAATGACCGAAGACAAATACAGCGTACACATGTATATGCAATTTATAGTTGCAATTACTACCTTTGTATTGTTGAGACAGCAATTTTAACTATGAAAAAAATACTAAAATTAAGATTAAAATTTATACATATGAAGTAATTTTTGGAGTATCAATAATGCTGACTTGTATGAGATAAAGTTGGCTGTTAAAGACTGGACTACTCAGGGCATCCTAAAAGTATGTATTCACTCTTTGGCTGTCCATTGCTAAAAAAAGATTCGAGTAGAGAGAGATTATTAAAATTTTATTTTAAGACACATAATTCATTAGACTCGTTTCCAGGCCATAAACACCTAAATCAGAACAAAAGTATGTGAGTAAAGGACAGTGAAAGAGTGAGTACATTGTTTTGGGACACCCTGTGTAATATATTCACCAGCATGCACTGCACAATACAGTGGAGTCCATGGCTGCACCTCGTAATTGCTACTACAGTTAGACACTCATCGTAAACATTGTTGGCAGCATGTGACATAATCTAACATAAACGACTCTTTCTGCTCAAATCATTTGATATCAAAGTATATTATAAAAATCACAGGATAATTTTTAAAGCATTTAGTTCTATGACAAGACATGTTTTGGTGTGTTTAACAACGTCTATTTTTCCTGAGACAAGCATTAAATTAAATGCGACTGGCATCTTTGCTCTAGCGTTCTGTACAAGAAACTACGTAAAATTAAGTCATACACAAAGCCTATATCCTAATATTACTTTATTATCGGTCGATCTTTAACCACATTAAATGTTTTCTCACGGTCAGTAGTTTCAAACCAGTTCATCAATTTTTTAGACATATTTAATGATGTCAAATTCCCAGTCATAATTGGCGCACTTCAAAGGGTTAACGAAAAGGCTTAATGCGTTTATTACCGTGAAATATACCTGATCGAGAAGAAACTGTTCACTAACCACAGTGCTAAAACCCATTGATTTACCATGGCCAGATCCAAGCGGTCTAACCACTCGTTTTTATCACCAATAAGAAATCGGCAGACTCATTTTGAGACCGTAACCAGGATACGAAGCTCAGTGAAGCAAAATTTGACAGCCGCTGATTTATCATTAGGCAAAATTTTAGAAACATTTTTTGCTCAGTTTCGAGAAGGCTTTCAAATAAGATTTGCTATGACATTCAGCGGAAATTTTTTAGCAGTTAGTGAAACATGTATCGAATAGGATAAAGAAAGTTATTTAGTTTATAATACGCATTTTCTTTGCAATAGATATAGTGAGAAATAATAGCAGACGTTCCTTTAATAACATATTCTGTTGAAATCTTATTCGCTTGCATTTCTTTTGGTCTTGCTCGAACTTCAATCCAATTCTCCTACATACTTCATACCATGCAAAATTTGTTGCATAAATTATTCATTACTGAGCCCACACTTTGCAAGAAGCACTGCTTGCTTCTAATTGAGAAAAAATAAAAATATTAATTTAACTTCCTAAAAAGCCCAATAAAAGTTTTGCTTCGTTAAATTTGATATAAATAAAAGTATTAATATCAATAAAGGAAATCTGAGAACAACTAGAACAATACTGTAGTGGATGAATGCTAATCATTATGTCCGCTTAACTGGAAATAAAGGGAAATTAATTTAAAAAAAAATTCAAATTCAATTTATTAGGGGAAGAACGTACCAGAAGCTCGAAGTTTATTTTCTCACGTTAGAATGTCTTTATGAGTTACATTCACGCAAAATTAAAGTTGAGTATCACAAGCATTTATGTAAGCTTCTTAACATTACTTGAACATTAATGTAACATATCTTTGGCATGGTGCAAGAAAAGATTTTACGTTTTTGCATGCTAGATTTAACTTTAGTATCGGACATTTTATCCTGCACATCTTGGCTGCTGATATTTATGAAGGGTTTTGTGATAGTGATCAGTGCAATAATGCACCGTTGCAGCAGAGAAGGTATTGCGATAAAAATCTGCGCAATAATACACTGTTACTGCGATTAGCAGCGCTTACCAGCTGATTATCAGGATTGCAAATGCTCATACATTAAAGATATGTTCTGCATACATGAATGAATTGATGTTTATTCCAATTGTATTAAAAGAGCAATGCCCAGTGAATCTGGATAAATAATACGGCATTTTAAATCGGAGAAAAACGACTCCGTGATACATTGAGTGATAAGAACTGCAGTTCACTGACCTGCTGCAGTTGCATATATCTAGGTAGAGAATTTTGAGAATACGATACTTTCCTTTAATAATTTGGAGATGAGACTGATTCAGAAACAGAGAAACGGCTTTGCGTGAACGCATTTTTTCTATGCGCGATCGTTATCGACAAATAGACGGCGATATGGTATGCGCAGTCTGAGTGATTCGCTAATGGCTGAACATGTACTGATAATAAACAATTCCCAAGATTTTATCTAGTGAACTTACAGACGTGTTATGCACTCCGGGCTTAGATTTATTTTTTCGTATTCGATTTGTTTTAGACTCTGGTTGTTTTAGAATTAACTTAGAGGCAAACCACAGATGGTACACGATGGAGATGAGAATAGAGATAAATTAGGAACAACACAAACTAATTTGCCGTACATCATTTGTTGTTCGTTAATAATATTTTGTGGGTAAGGTAAAGAGTTGGGGCAGTTACGAAATGTTAAGAGTTTCCTACATAGATAGTTTTATGCGATTTTTAATTGTACATCATAGCTCTTAAGATTTTTTTTGGTCTGCTTCAACGATATTTCGGAGCTCACTGATTAGTCATTTTAATTTGTTTTTTGGCTTACTTTAAAGTTATTACAGGATTCATTAACTCTCTTCAAACAATTTGTAAATATGAGTCAAAAAAGCAAGCAGACGTAAAATTGATGTCCAGATTCGTCACTTAATTTTACTTACAACCTTCTATCATAGTAAAATCAAAGTTGACAATAAAAGCATTGCTCCGTCGCACAATTTCTACCAAAAAATATATACAATTTTGAAACATCATGCAAATTTATGATTGATATTATTTACCTTACCTCTTAAATATATTCAAACATATTTTTACAACTTGTGACTACGAATCAAGTTGTGTAAAGTAGGGCTTTCGTTCTACCCGCCTGCCATATGACGGAGAAAATTTTAATTCACAGTTATATCTTTAGAAACAGTTGATGTGCATAAAATTTTCATTGCCTAATCACATGGTATTAGATAATTCTACACTCTTATCACATAACGATCACGACTTTTAATTTGATCACCCTAACTCTATAAATTTCACAACGCATGTGGGCTTGAAGTAAGAGTCACCGAATGGATTTCCTTCATATTAACTTTTCTCCAATTAGAAATAAACCATATTTAAGTTCCCCAGTTCACGCCCGATATATTTTCTTAACTTATCACTCTGCGTTTTGAGTTCTGCAAGAATTTTCCCCGTGTATCAAGAGATCTTAACAACCTCCACGGCACGGGCCGTCGTGTGACACAAATGGGGCATGCTACGTGTTACGGCAGCTGCTACGTGAAAGACTTGAGCCCTTTACTCTTATAAACCACGACGGGCTCTAATTATTTCATAATTAAGAATGACTCTAATCGTGTACTCACCTTAAGAAAAATGAACTTCAGTTGTACGAGATATGAGTACATATTTATTGACTTGTTCTTCACTTAGTGACCTCAGAAACTCCAAGAACTTCATAAATATCGTTTAAAAGACTTGGGGTCTATCAATCTAGCTTAAGATTTGCCCAAAGAAGAAGATAATAAGAGATAATTGCATAAAATAAGGCATTATAAATGAGTACAGAATTATGTTTAATTTCCTAACATCAATGAGATAATTAGTCACAAAATAGTATATTCAAAATCCAATACCAAGTCTGACTGCTTTATTTCCTTCTACAGTCGGCATTAAGGCAGCAGTTATTGCAACCCTAACCTTGAAATGAAATAATGCTTATTTCTGTTCCACAAATTATTTATTTTTGCTTCAGGGAATGAAATAGTGATTGTAGCTAATGATCTGGCACCTTTGACATTGAGTTAGTCATTTAAGGGATTTATAAAAATAGATGTGAATTTTTTGATGCCACAATTAATGGCTAAAACGACAAAATGATGACTAACCGACAGTATTATGCAAAGCGTGATTTTCATTTCCAAAGTAATAATTGAAGTGTCAGTAATTTACATACCATCAAATTTTACAACTTTATAAAGAACATAAGTCCAAAAAAATGAATAAAACTGGGTAATTGCACTCACTTATTATAAATTCCTTTGCCTTGACACTGAATTATTGTAAAAAAAATATCTCAAAAGTCGAAAACATATACTTTTGAAAATATGTAACTATTTGAAAACAGGTTATTTTAAAGTGATATTCTCTAAGTAAGATGCTCGCTGTATCAAAATCCCGCTTCTGAGCATCCTAGATTGTAATTAATTTTACCTAATTTCAGTGTTTCCTTAAGTAGTAATACGGCCAAGAAAAGTTTAACTACTGTGTATCGTGCATTGAAACTTTAAGGCATTGAAATTTTAGGTAAAAAATAACCCATTTAATAGATTCTTGTTTCTCTATGCAAATCATTCTCTAAATATAAACTCTGCTTATAGTTTAGTAGTGTTATTTGCACGTAAAGAAAGTTTTAAATCATAATCACCTTCAATTGTTTGGAATAGAAGAACAATTTATAAGTAAATTCCCAATTTGTAGGTTCAAAATGCGATTTAGACACCAATAAACACTTCGTTAGGGCATGCATGGTAAGTATTTCGTAATTTTGCAACGTTAAAAAGCAGTAAACTGACTTGTAAAACTTTAATAAATGTTAATTAATGAGAAAGTTCATACTAAGGAGCTACGTACGCATTTAACACCCAATATTTGTATTCATACTTTCAATCATATCTTTATTTTCATGTGAGAACAAAAAGCGACGCGAATACACATGTAACGGGAAAATTATCACAGTAAGGTTTTTCGTATTTATGTTATCAATTAAGGGATTTAATTGCATTCTGGGGGTCGTTTGGAGAGGCGGGAATGTATAATAAGAACGTTGGTCGACAGCCGGGCTGAGGCTCGCCAGAAGTCTAGTATTATGTGACCATAAAACGGTGGAGCGGAGAGATACATGTGCCGGCTGCCGGTCTCCGTGTAGAGAATAGTTGATGACGATTGTACGGTGTGAATGAGACTACGAAAACCAGTGAAAAGAGGACATAGAAGGAGTTAGTTTAGATTTGAACTTGGTTTGTTTGAACACGAGCTAGAAATGGGATTGTGCGTCACTGCCCAGGTGGATTTAGTATGAGAGAATGTAAAGCTGTAGTGAAATAATGCTTGGCGTTGAAAAATGTGCTAAAGATGGGTATAGAGATAAGTGAAAGGCGGAACGAGTTTGACCATTATAAGAAATCAGAAGGCCCAAAAATGCCTTTGTGTGTATGAGATCTTTGAAGAGGTAAAAAACTGGACAATATACACGTCATGAAATAACTAATGTTATAATCAAATTAAGTGCAGTACTCCTTTCTTAATTAAATATTTAAAGCACATAAAGCCGCTCAAACTTAACTTCACTACAGAACGGAAAATATTATTCGTTTCGTATTCAATACACGTAAAAATGAGTAGCTCCTAGAAGCCAGTACACCGTAAAAAATAGCCGAGAAAAATAAGCATAGTGAGGAGATATGCAAAATAAACGTATTAACCATATGGAAGTTTGTTGGAAACATATTCAATGAATTTTGGTTTACGAAAGCATCACAATCTACTTAAAAATATCTTTAAGGTACGTCATTCTTTATTTTGTTACTGGCCATTGTTCAAGAATTAAGAAATTTGGTAAGGTATATGTACAAAATGAATTTTAAAAGAGTTAACCTAAATAAAATAAAGTAAAATAAATAACTAAAATAAAATTTTCAGGCAAAACTAGTACCATTTTTCTGTGTCGAACATGTTTTTGGAATTAAACTTGGTTTCAACAAAAAGTTCACTATCTCTTATACAAATAATAATGTTTTTACAATTAAATGAAGATTGTTTCGTTATGAATAGCATTTTGCATCACTGCATATCATGTCAACGTGGAGGAATTTCTTGACAATAAATATATCACCCCTCAAATAATTTCGAGACAAAGATGTATATTTATGGCATTTCACATCAATGAAATGCACAACTCTTTAACATATAATCAATGCTGCCATCCTTTTACTAGCGTCTAGGTAAAACTTCCTTTGCTGAGAAAATCGATTGACAAAGCTAACTCCAGCATCTTCGTCAGAGCTATCTTAGATTTGAGTTTATTTCAGCACATTCTAGTATAAAGTACGCAATTTCTTGCTAATCTTAGGATGAAGTTATACAAGGCTAGCAACCTCAAGAAATAGGCCTATCCAAAGAAGCAACAATAGGGAAAGTGGTCGATAGCGAGAAAGCGAAAGGATAGGAAAGGGAGACAGGAGCGTTTTCGTACAGCAACATTAAAAGCTCGTAAAAAAAGACGATATTACGCGAGGGAAAAGCAGCCGCTGAACGCAGAGGCAAGCAGGATAGGCGGAGGAAAGCACACTTTGTTAGGGCTTGGCGCAAGTAGGCCGTGCATAGGCCTTCAGTACTCCCCACGTGATGACAGCGGCCATTCTGCCAGGCCTCACACTGGGAAATGGTTTGGATTCAAAGAAAGTGCTTATCTATATTTTGAGCTGCATTGAGTGGTTAAAAATACACGCGTCGGCGAGATTTTACGTACTCAGAAAATCATGATGTACGCCGTTCTGAATTCAAATAAAGTGTTCGTATCGATTTTGAAATGTATTGAATTAACTTTATGTTTATAAGTGATTAAGGGTACACATGGCATTGTTTTCCTGTGAGTTACCTATTTTATTGGACTTGATCAATGTAGAACTAAGCTACAGTATAAAAGATGAACTTTGTTTAACCTTGAACAGAAATGATTTCATTTATGGATGTTATTTTTCATTCCTCATTTAATGTGTTCTGAAATTTCAGTCTAAAATTTATGTGAAAGTGAAACCATAAGCACATGTAACAATAGTATTTCGATTTCCATGTGCCCAGATGCACATAGAATGTACTGAGATAAGAAAAAAAATCGATTACCTTCTTTAACCGATTGTATCACATCTTCTTAGCTTTGTTTTGTTATCTAGTCAATAAATAACCTTAAAAATGTACAAATCAGCATCAAACTAAGGAATCTCCAGGTACTTTTCGTAAATCCTTTTCATTCCTGTGTAATTTATAAACATAGTTCTCAACACAATGAGGATTAATGATGCTCAACATAATGAGCAATTGTGTTAAACATAAAATGTTTAATTGGGTTCAACAAAAAATGTTTAATTGTGTAAACATAAAATGTTTCATTGTGTTAAACATAAAATATTTCATTGTGTTAAACATAAAATGTTTCATTGTGTTAAACATAAAATGTTTAATTGTGTAAACATAAAATGTTTGATTGTGTTAAATATGAAGTGTTTAATTGTGTTAAACATAAAATGAGTAAACGTGGAGTTTAAAAAATGTAGAGTCCTACACTTTCCAAATTATTCTTGTAAATTTTTGCAACAAGCAACACATTTTTCGATTTTTCCATGTAAATATTTTTGCTTCGTGCCACACATTTAAGTAAATTATCAGGCGAATGTTCGAACCGGACCACACATTTTCCCAATTATTCATGTGAATTTTAGCATTATCCACCATAATGAATAGCAACTCTACTGAACAGCCAATGCTATTCGGGCTGGCTGGCAAGTCTTCAGTTATCAGTAGCAGCTTGTGATATACAAGTGGTCTTATCGCTATATTTAAACTTATTTACGGTTAAGCCATTAGAGCAACTTTCGGAGTTCGTAGGCGAACCTTAATTTACAAAAGTCAGTTTTTCTCTCAATAGATAAAGGATTTTTGTGGAGGTGTTAAAATCCGTGGTATGTCCGGAGTTTTTTAATTGTAACTTTGAAACAAAATTTACTAACTGAAATTTATCAATGTTATTGTATTTAATGACGGTTGAGAAAGATTGAAGGTTGTACATAAGAGGAAAAAATAATTTTATCGCATATATAAATGTTAGTGACCTATTGAACTTATTGAAATTATCATATGATCTTATGCATGTGTGTTCACTGTAAGTAATAGAACATGTAAACTAAGAAAAGTAGTTGGAAAGCAGTAAACCTCGATTTTTATCCACCTATTTTTCATAGCATTTTATGATTCACTTAAATCAAATAATTACTCCTAAAGGTTTTTGGAATCGTTTCTATCTCGTTATTAAGAGAATCGTGTTCAACTTCATGCTCTCGACTGCGAATTCTTCATAAACTGACTTGAATTTAAGCAGTGCCTCATGTATAAGCTTTCTAGCGCAATGCTCCCAACAAGGGTGCCAAAACTTGAGTCTCACAACAATTGCTTCATACCAAAATTTGGCAGTGAGTAAAATGCTAAACTCGAATCCAAGTACACAATCCTTAGTAGAAATAACGACATATATGTAACTACTGATATTAGTCCCTGAGATTTTAGCTCTAGAGTCAATCTTGGCTCACAAAACTTTTTACAGCAGCGTGAAACATTATTTGACCCTGAACATGTTTTGGCAATGCTGTCGCAGCTAGAAGTTGTTGAACCAATAAGTTAGCCGGGAGCAGGGCGTCGTGGTTCACCACAGTAGTCTCCGCAGTTGCCAGCTGTATCCCGAGAGCCAACTCTGTGATTGTACATGGGATTTTAGCTTCATGCAACCATTCAAGAATAATTTAACGCACTTTTCTACATATTTTGTGAGCTAACGACCATGCTTTGTTTAGTTATATCGTCCAATGACAATTAGCAAAGTATTCTTATTTGATTTTACTAACACTACTGAGAAGTTAAACTTAATTGTCGGAAATAATAGTTTGAATTCTACAATGTTCTTTCCATAGCCAGTTTGAATAAGAGCTGGTTTAAATACTCGTAAATTTCCTTCAGTGGTATAATATACATATAAATGAAACAAATCTCTTGTTCGTTGATTTTTTTACCAGAGTAAAAAATATTCGTTCTTATACTCATAATTGTTTTTGAAATTTCAGCCCTCGCGATATGAGATAACTAATATGGACTCCAGTTTCTAGCATACGACATTGGTGTATATTTGATTTTACATCCTGCTTCATTTGGGTAGACTTGAAAATGTCTGTACTCTCAGCCAAACGTAATTCCACGCTAGAGTTCAATGTAAAATATTTGTGAGGCTGATTGAATTTTTTAGAGTAAAAACAGTAGAAATATCTCGCAACACAACTTGAGAAATGATTATTGTAACTGACATACTAATAATAGAGAAGGAGCAACGGTTTAACTTCTCATTCAGTGTCTTATACGATACTGTAAAAATTATTTTTAAGCTGATCATTTTTATTATTATTATGCACTTGGTTAACAATTTATAAAAACATGTCACTTGCTTAGCAACAAGCTGTAAATTGAATTTAAAGTTCATCATGCGAGCTCCGTGAAATACGTTAAATTCAAAGCCAGTTCAAAAGGAAGAAAAATAAAAGTACTCCTTTAAAATGTATTTTTTTAATTTTGTGAGTCTTTTTAATGATATAATAGATAGAAACTCTAACTTCAAATGATGACAATTCCAATTCATAACTACATTTGACAATGGCTCTGCTCATAAAGAAAATGTAATATTCTAAAACTATTTCCCCCCAATTTTTTCTATCAAATGAAATTGTTGCTGGTGAAATTGTAAATCAATAACTACCCATTCAATGTTTTTATTGAAACATAATCAATGTGCCATGGAAAAACTTTACGAATGTATCACAGTTGTTTACTAGCGAGAATATCTGTTTCACGTTAAATCTGTAGAAAGAAAAGTTTAAGTTACAAATCATTATGTAGTTTTACTACCCTAAGTGTTTTATCAAATCAAAAGTCCCTACACTCATACTTTTCTTTTTTCATTGTTCAATTAAGTTATTCACGAACTGCTTCTTTCACTACTCCTTTGAATTATTTTCATCTGACATTCGCTTTTTGATAACGACATAAAAATAGAATCTCATGGCTCTATACCACATTTTTTAAAGGGGATTCATGCTAAGGTTTTTCTTGCTTGTGTACATTATAAGTGTTAGTATTTATTGACAAATTATTAACTTTAAACTAATATTGACACCAATAAATACGATGTGCCTACGATATGCATGCTTCCATCCTCAGGTGTGTGCATGTGAGTGCATGAAAAAATAATTAATCAATAGGGCGAGGTATGAATGTTTAATGTGGGAAGTATAGAATAGTTCTTGCATCAATACTCAGGTATAAGCCAAAATATTTCTGTGAACTTCATTCTCTTAATATGTAATCAATTATTAAACATAGGATATATGAATATATATATTATTACTATGTAATTACAATTAACCAATAAAATGGAGAAACACAAATATTAATACATTTTTTGAGCTTCTGTATATCTTAAAATGATTTTATATCGAATCTGTCACAATTTTCATACAATCTCATCTCCGAATTTAAAAACTGAACTCTTTTTCTTCACACTGTTATAGTCTATTACCTGATGTGCATCTGAATGCATGTTAAAAGCCATCACTTACGCGAACATTAAACCATTACTTGCATCGCCACAAACTCAGTGCATTGCCCTTACAAAGAAACAAGTTATTTTACGGATTTTGCAGGTTGATAGAACGAATTACGAAGGACCACTTTCGTAGTACCTTAAAAAGACCCCTCGGGCTTTGGTCGTGTCAGGAGAGTGAGGGAGAGCAGATTGAGGATACAGCTGGGAATAGCCTTCTATTCCCTCCCTTATCCAATAAAACTCATTCTCCCCTAAAATCCATACTTCTGAACAACGCCGGCAGCACCTAGGAGTCCAGCAGAGCTCAGCTTGGTTACTGGAACTCACAACACCACACAATTCATCTTTCTTACCTTGGATTAAATTTGCTTTGTTCGCATAGAACGTTGCGAAATATTTGCCTTGTACTCCTCTTATAAGTTTTTTCTTGAACAGGATTTGCTTTGTTATAGCAAAATTTCATGAGAATATTCTTCACAACTTGAAATAAGTAAGGTCATTAAAGTTTTGTTCGTAACAAATATTGGTATTGGTTCACAGAATAGATGAAACAAATGGTCGTATAAGTACCTTTTCTTTCGATTTAAAGTAGGACGTTTTCGTTCATTGGGCTAGATTTCCTCAGTTATAATAATGTGCTAATTTCATTTTCCATTAATAGGAGTTCCTTTACCGTCAAAGTTTCTTTTGGGTCAAGTTTATGTTTCGATGGCTGAACTTTGAGAAATAATTAAACAGCACAAGTATTTTTCTCAAATTTGACCACGAAAATCAAAGTTTTTGCTCAGTAAATTGTTCATTCTGATTCAGTTATCGTTCTTGTTGCATCAAAATTAATATACACAGCTTGTTAATGTATCTTATAAGCACTTTTTGAGTTTTTCATACCATGAGCAAGTGAAGAATTTAACTGCATGTTAAGAGTATGGGAGAAATATTTCAATAAACTCTACGGTGATCAGTCATCGCATTATAATAAGTATTTCGATGGCTCTGGAGTGATTGTCAACATCGAGTGTCAACTTTACGTACTTTATGTACGTAATATCGTCTTTCAAACAGATGCCGTAATAATAAATTCATTATTTCACTACTTACTTTAAATCTAAGCTGGAATTTGAGTTTTTTTACACCCACCTTAAGCAAAGAATCTAACAGTAATTAAAAGTATTATCCATTACTATATTGCCTTCATTGTTAGCATTAACGTAGACAACGGAATAAAGACAATTCCACTCCCTGCAGGCAATTAACTGACGTTATAACCTGCAATTTAGAGAAATTAATGTGATTGTATGCCTCGATCAACTGAACAGTGGGCCAAGAGAGTATCTTTTGTCGTACGGATCGACGCCTTCTGCGGAGGTTCATAGCCATCGAATCGTATAGAGCAGCAGGGCTCTGGATCACAAAAGAACTAACATCCCAATAACCATGATAGTAACCGTGATAATAACAGTGCCCATAACAATAATAATCTTATCGCCTGATGTATACCCATTCCCATTTCCATAAAGCTCTCGTCCTGGGACCTGATGCACCGTGGAAAGAAGGCGAGTTGATGGAGGCCGCCGCTGCATAGGCGACAACAGTCAACCTGAACCTAGTCTCCTCATCCTACTAATGTCCTACGCATCTTTTTATGTCATCTAAACACAAAAGTAAGTAATCGGTTATCATTCAATCGTTCAAATTTTCTCAGCGAGTTTGAAGATCCATGATTGTTGATAACGTAAGTTCATCATTCATAAGTCATGCAAATTTCCTCGTTGAAGTGCTGTAAATGATCACTGAATTGGTAAGGTCATTTACTTGTTTTAAAAGTATGTATTCTCTCTTCGCAAAAGTATAATTATAATCGCATGATTTGACATATCGTGCACCTGCACTATTAATATGTAAATCGTTTATACCAGCATCACTAAATGATCAATCTAAAGAATTGACAAGAGGTGTGCTGCTGATGGACTCGATTCAACTATAATAACTACACAGAACTAATAAACAAACGTGTTCTCATTCAAATGTAGAGCATACAGTATCCTAATCATGCCTCCAAATGAGTTTTAGTTGCAGAGCTTGTGTTTATTAATCATTTTGATGTATTTAGTTTTAGCCTTCCGGGTACTGTCAGTAAATACTGATTTGTATAAGAAAGCTGTTATGAAAACGTTAGGCACGTGAAGTTTAAATTATAAAATTCTACCATACCTTTAAAACCTCATTACATGAGAGCATTGTAAGTATTTATTGTCAAATAATTTTACCAGATACTTGTCGATTGAGCTATAAATCGTGAACTATCTTTTGATTGTTGACAATTTTCAAGCATAAAAATGATTGATGAGATTAATTTGCACAGTCAGTTCATCTGATCCCAAATCTTTAGTTTTGAGTATTGAAGAATATTTTCACTGTAGTGTCTTGACAACATTTTCTTGAGATGAGAACTTTAATGAGAGCTTTCTAACTGAAGGTCATATACATGCCTGAACAATTAGTTGGTAGAGTAAATTGAACAAAGTCTAAAATCGCATTTACAAGATTGATTTTCGATATCATTGGATCGTAAAATCTGTCAATAATTGTTTAACATATGCGTTTCAATTGCAATGAAAACATACATTAAGGTCATTTCCTTATTGCAGACCATATCTGTATTCCCTCTTGATAGCAAAAAGCTCAAAGTTGTGCCTTAGATTCGATGCAAAAGTCAGAAAACTCTTCCAGTCAGAAAACGTGGCCAGTAACAGTGCTATCGTTGCGCTCGGGTCTGTGTCTTGGAGTGTTTGAGTATGACATGAAAAAAGTGTATGGGATACATGGTTTGAAAATACTGTTAGGGTTTACTTCATTTTAAAAACTCTTCTACGATATAAAAGGAGGTCGAATCCATGATCTGAAATTTTCTAGAAATCATATAGGGTAATTTAAACACTATGTGAAGTGCACCAGATTACATTTTTCTAGTTATTATTTAACCAGAAAACATTCATTGCTTGTTCTTTTAGTTCACTGTTTGACTGGCTGGGATTTTCAGAGCATCAATCTTGGTTTATTTGTACGTTGACACAACAGACAAGACTGTTTTGTGTTCTAATCATTATTCATTTCATTAGATTTAACCAAATTTTTAAAAAAGATGTGATCTTGACATAAAGCTATAGAGACAAATTGCTTAAGAGTACAAAGAACAACTGTAGCTAAGAACATGTTTCCAATCTTAGTTTTTACTTATTTTCATCGAACCAAAGTTTTCCTATATCAGCTATAATTTAACTCTGCTCGTTTAGATTCTAGTCTTAATATCAGAAGTGAATCTGTGAATGAGCTATTGAGGATTTTATTCAGCAAATTTCACTTGATATATATTTCACTTTTCTCAAATTACTTTACAGTAATTGTTGATTATTTTCAAACTGGTGAGCAATGGAAAATGAGGGCAGTGTAGTCAGCTTGTGGATGTGCGTTAATATTTAAGAATGTACTAGAATGCATCTAAATAAAAATGTCAACTTCAGATCCTTACGATGTAATCAAAATACTTAACACTAAGAAAAAATCAAGTCAGTTTTTATTTTTTATCATTTCATTTAATTCAAGTTAAATGTTATAAACAACTACATTTCACGGTTCATTTCTAAACTTTTTAAAAAATAAGTCTGTAGACAAAACATTGAAAATAAATATCAGTATAATAGATTTTTTTCGATGGCTCTCAGATACAAAATAGTCATAAATAAAACGTAGTTAATAATGCAGACAAAACAGGGCCTAGCCTGTGGTGATAAAGCACGGAGAAACAAGAGAACCTGAAACAAGTACATAAACAAACAAAAAACAAAACAAAAACGTATATTTCCAATAAAGTTGGTACACAAGAAATGTAACAAAACGCAACAATAATCGTGATTCTATTACGTTGGAAGTTCACAAAGCATTTTTACCGAAACAGGACACTTGACAAATAGAAAAAAATGAGTACAAAGATCGTTCCACTGGCATATGTACGAAGTAGTCAAAGTGAATAAATTTAGCTTTGCGTCCATTCTTAATTTGTTCGTCACGCAGGCTTATATACGAAGCCGTAATAACGTTGAAGATATTTACAAAAGTATTACAGAATTACAAAAATATAATATAATTCGCTCGTACTATGCCGGCAATTCCTTTTTTTCGTAACATTTGCTTTCCTGTGAAGAATCACAAAGAAAAAAAAGAATTAAGAAAAATTTAAAAACCTTTGTTCAGCTGGGGCTTCGTTCGTCCTCCAAAGACCACTGGTGCGTGCAACTTTCACATAACTATCTTCAAGTTCAGTTCTCACATTTATTTTTCATCTTACTCTAAGTATGTTGCTCTGAGTACATACATGATGGTTCTTTATATCACTGTTTCTTTTCTACGTGGGAGTTTACTGTTATGGAGTGTTGAATTCCTAATAACTTGTAAGATAGATTAATAAATTCTTTGCTGTCATATGAGAGCAGAATGTCCCATGCTCCATCGCTGTGTTTTTAATTAAAACCCTAAAAATGGCGGCGGAAAACGATCGAGATTCTTTCATGTTTCTGAGAGGCGATTCCAGGCGTGCATTACGTATAAATGAACAGCCGAAAGCAGCCATCCAAGCCAGGTTAACGGCCGGACTGAATGGGCTTTCGGCCGTCTGCCGCCGTTGAGTGTTCTATTTATCATGTCCGTACTAATCCACATCATATAGAGTGCAGAATCTGATGCTCAACTTCAAGAATTAATGCAAACTGCCACTGGCATGTGAGTTTCGGCTCATGTTATCCATCTTAGTTTCTCAAACTCGTCGCCTAATAGGGAAAACGAAAACCATCCCTGGCCGAGAACCTTGGAAACGAAGCCCCAAAAGGCGTTGATCTTCTTTTCTTACCATTACGACTGAAGAAAGTAAAGAGATATTGATCCCTTTATTAGCATTGCGAAAAGAGAGGCCAAAACTCGTCCTCGCCATAAAACACCATTCCATAAGTTTACAATCTTTGCTGATATCGCTGAAAAAGCTCCATTATATCCAGCCTCACGGCCTGAATTGCCCCCATTCCATTTGGGTTTGATTGGATGATCACTCTCAACGTGTCCATGATTATGATCTTACAGAAAATGGGAAATACTATTGACTCGCGGTGGAAAGAACTCGATAAAAAAGAATGAACATTCCAATATGCCGCTGCATTCAGGAACGTATTTTTTTCAAGATTTTGCTTCTTTCTCAGCAGAATAATTTACTCCAAGGACAATTAGTTCAATCGATTGAGCTTCTTGGAGTGAGATGTTCATGGGTGGCCTCAGTCAGTGCATTCAATGGAGGACCTAATCGAAATCTCCCAATAGGAATAGCTTGGGAGGCAATCTTGCGGATGTCAGGAGATGGTATAGCTCGCCTGACTCCTCCGCCAGCGATGGCGAACCCGAGATCGTTAACATATCTCAGGATTATGTGGAAACAGTTCTCTCGGCACTTATTTACGTTCCGAGAGGAAATGCAGGAGCAGGATAAGGGCGCACTCGTGGCCTTTGATATTGAAGGGAATTGCTAAAAGGAAACTACGGTTGGGGAGCTTTTCTAAGTGCCTCGGAAAATGACCCTAAAAATGGAACCAGCATGAAACGAGTGATTTCAGCTCTAGAGACAGCATTGTAGACCAAGAAATGAAAGTAGCTCGTCGAGGAAAATTGAGTAGTTCTGTACAATGTCTTTGAAACACATTCATTGCAGCGTTTCGATATGATCCTGCAGAAAATGTTCCTGTAATGAAATATGATGGGATTAAAGATAGTTGGATATTTTGAGATCCATTTATACTGTTCAGTGAACTTGAGAAGTACAATGAACTTAAGTTCATGTTTATGTTCGGGTTGTCTGTTAATCACATTCATGTTGGGGACATGAATTGCTTGAAACTCATCACGTTAAAGCTTCAGTTTAATAAGTGGGAAATAATTTTACCTGGATTTCAAGTAAAAATGTTATGTAAAATTCAAAAAATTTGGAGCATCTACAATGATGCTATCTAGTGTATTAAGTATTGATAATTCATGAAACAAGGTCAATGTTGCTTAATAGAGAAAATTACTTGTATATTTGCGTGATAGTTCACATTAATCTTTAAAAAATAATTTGCCCATTTGGAATGTTTTGTGCAGTACTAACAATATTAAAAACACATAACATCCTTCATTTCTATTAAAAATGTAAAGATATTTTTACTTTAAAATGGAATTTAAAGCTGTAAAACTCCCACTAAATTGGTACTTTCGGTGTAAAATTCGTCAACTATGTAGATCGACAGTTATCTTCACAGCTTGAAATAAATTTTCACGATAGTTTTTCACAAGTGAACTAAATAATTTGTAAGCGTCTGTCTTCGTATGTAATTCAGACTTTGAACTTTTTAATCAAAATGGCTTATTTAACTCTGCAATCTAAAGCAATTTAATTTTATTAGGCCTCATTAAAAAAAGTTTAAATAGTTCGAAAAAGTTTCAAGTTGCACTGTTTAATTAAACCCATTATTCTAGTTTTGACTTTTGGATCAAATGAGCGTGCATGTATGCTGACACTAAACATAATATAAAGGTTACACATTGTCTTGCCTGTGCCGAAATATCTACACAAATGTCGAGGTTTTGACCCAAACTCTGCCTTAACGCTTTTATACGACATCAACTCCTCAGAAGCTAGAGAACTGAAAATCCTCTTCTTCTGACAGCAATGTGTGTCTAACTTCAATCTTGAATTAGATGAAGAATACAAAGTAGTTTATTGAACTTATTTGCAGAAATCAATCTCTCCGTAACCTTATTCTTGAACTACATGAAAAATACATGCCTCATCATTTGAAAATATCTTCTAGAAGTAATCTGTGCTTATCTTCACTCCAGATTTTGATGAAAACACAAAAAAGTATAAAAATTTTGTGAAACTCAACTGAATTGGGTAGCATAATTTCACACGTGATGTCCTTTGTGGACGGCGGTACATGAAGCGTCGGTGAGAAATAATTGCAGTGGTCTGATGCAAGGGCGCAAAAGCGTCTGCCGCAGCACCAGTTAGTGGCAGTGAGAGCCTCTATTTATTTTAGAGTGTTTCCCAATAGCCTCCCGTTAGGGGAGACTCCGCAAAAAAAGTGGCTGAGATATTTAGAAAATGGGTAAAAATACAGCAGTGGAGAAGAGGACGTCGTTGCGAAGACTGGATTTCGAAAGGAGACGGACAGAGAGTTATGATATTGTGATAAAATTGAGTTAAACTGGGTTTCAGTCTTGTCAATTTATTGTTTTAATGGCGAAAGAAAGACAATGTAAGAAAGTGTCGCCATGTTCATATAATAAATTGATAAGGGGCTAAACGAGTATTTGGAAGAATTGATGGGATTGATTTGGAACAGAAAATGAGGATCGTAAATGTTGACTACTCTGAAATATCTTACGAACGGAAAATGAAATTTCAGAAGCAGATATGTGGAAGTATCCAATATAAGAAAATATTGTATAAAATGAACATCTTTGAAGGAAGTCCATGAATCGTGCAGCACCATATCAAATTACGAGTACATACTTCTTTCATGCTTATCGGATTTCAGTCAGTATGAATCAGTGTTAATACCTTCACGGATTTCAGAAAATCACAGAATACTGAAGAAAAATAATGTGAAAAATCACGGAATACTTAAGAAGGATACGGTGAAAAATCACGGAATACTGAAAAAATGGTGAATTTAGATTGAAAGTGATTGTGTTTACAGCAGTTTTCACAATAGGGTTTGTAGATACAAGATTACAAACGAACTAGGCATGTATGACATTATGTAAAGTAACGCTAATGAAATTAAACGAGAAAAGTGTGATGTGTTTTGGTATTTTAGTATTGAACTATATAAATAGTCTTATTATAATACTTGAGGTCATAAATCATACGGAGAAAATACAACAACCGGAACAAATTCCCTTGTTCAGGAATTCATTTTAAAAAGAGCAAGTGTAAAAATTGTTACCTAAACTGCACTATGAAAATTAGCAAATAAAAACTTTGTAGTAAAAAAATTTTGTTGAAGTGCAAAATAAAATAATTGTATCAGCAGATATCAGTTGTACCGAAGATAAGTTTTCACCTTCGACTTTAGCGAAAGGAATTTCCTAGACCTGAATAAATTTATGGCAGGTTTTTCAACGGATTTTGTGAGTAAATTTGAATTTTTTCACGAACTGCAGAACAAGTCCAAGAAAAGGAGATTCTGAATGAACAAAATATGAAAGAAAGAATTGGCTGATAAATGCAGCGTCAGAAAATTTCGAGATGAAAGTGTACTGAGAATTTCAAATTGAGAAATCCACCCCACAAGTTCAACCCTGAACGTCTGTGAACACGAAAAATTTAACTTGTTCGTTGCTGCAGGAAATCACGTAGAGAAAAAACATAAATGTAGTTCGTGTGATCTTCATTGGGTTATAGTAATGTTATTGTGCGGTGATTCCTCCATTTTTTCAGTGCCTGTAATGACTGTCAGTAATTTTGCTTGGTTTTATTTCAGCGCAGCAGCAATCACGTACTGGTTGTAATTTCTTGATTTTTTCCGTAAATTTTACCTGTGAGTGGAAATCAAAGTAATAGCAATTTTTTATTATCAAACCATGTCATCCCGTAATGCTCGTAACTCGAAAAAAAATTACTAATATTAAATTAGGTGAGTGAATATGAGTTCCTTAGACATAGTTTTTTATTACTTCGAAGACATTATCGGCCAGATAATTCTCATCACTTCCGTACTTTTTCTGACCATTTGAAATTTAAGTAGGAGTAAAAAATGATTGACACTCATCGGAACAATTCCATGTGCGTGTAGTTGCACGCTCGAATAGTTCCGACACAGCTTGAGCTTTACAAATATCACAGAACAGCGTGTGTCCTTGAATAAAAAAAGCCTCTTGTTTGCCCCGTCACTTTATTCAACATTTTCTTCAGAATGTTTCCACTGTGCTGCTTCCCCAAGCTCGAATGATTTCCACGTGCAGTTTGTTCATAATATTTACTCTTCTTCCTCTACAGAACGCGTGTCTTTGGAAATGTGTTAAGGAAACACAAATGTTACAAGTAGAGAGGCAGCTTTTTCGGTTCGTGCAGCACG
>VCRD01000177.1:436586-483645 GCA_006783055.1 Trinorchestia longiramus
TACAGGTTCGTGCAGTACGTACGTGTTGGTGAGACACAAGCACACACTACAGGTTCGTGCAGTACGTACGTGTTAGTAAGGCACAAGCACAGATTACAGGTACGTGCACTGCGTACGTGCGTGTGTCCGTGGTAACTAGGGACGGTCGAGTTGACTACTGATGAACTTCAGTCACCGCTTGATGAATTCTGGTTGTCTAACTACCGGCTACCACACACCTGGGGTATTGTAAGGCATCCGGTACGTGAAATACTATATGTATGTAAACCGGTACGTGATGTATGATAAGTCAACAGGTACGTGAGATATTATAAGTCAACAGGTACGTGAGGCGTGGGAAGTCAACAGGTACGTGAGGTGAGCAGTGTTTGTAAAAATTTTTGCCGTTATCTCATTATTAAATACTTAGGTATTCTTTAATGCAGACTCGTATATATAATATGCTTTACTCGTATATATCACATGCATCATTAACACCATAAAACATAAGGAACTAAGATATGGAGAAATTAACTGCATCGGAGAAAAAATTTGCCAGCGACAGAAACTGATTGTGATTTCAGAAAATGTGTAATTACTAAGATGCTTTTGATTGCTTGCAGGTGGACTTTATTTGGACACTGAAGATTTATATAGGTGGATGAACACTCAGTCACTCTCCAAAACACATATTGATCCATAGCTTCATGAGTTCAGTTGCATTTGTTTGTTGTATTGAAGCCTTAAACTGTAATTTGTATGTTGTATTGACGTCATACACCTGTACGACCTATGAACTAAAAATTACAGCTAAAATAGTTGACACCAACACTACAGCTTTGCTTTCGCGTTTTAGCATTTCCTCTCCATTTCAATAGATTGCAAAAGCATAGTATTGTTACCGGTTAATGAATTTAATGGCAGAAGCCTGGTATTGTTACCTACCAATGAACTTAATGGCAGAAGCCTGGTATTGTTACCTTCTAATGAATTTTGGAGATCTTTCAGTTGCAAGAATTATATTTTCAACCACTGTTCATATTCAATCACTAATTTCTTCCCGTAGCATGATCAGTTGTTATTAATAGTTGTTAACCAATTAAAATTTCGAAAAAATATTAATTATCGATTTTTTGACTTCTGCATTCATATTCAAGCTTCTAATTTCATATTGGATACTATGATCGATACACAACTATAATTTTGTTTTAATTGCATTTCCTCTTTTGCTTTCATTCAGATCAAGTTTCTCTATAGGAGTTATATCGTTTTTATCACAGTCATAATTGCGTGACGAACTGTATCATCTTCTTAACACTCAATCAGCAATAAATATCAATATCAGCAGAACACATTTCATTTCAATACAAGTTTCGTCAAAAAATATTGTACTGCAAAACTGCTACCTAATTTGAGTAACACCAAGAAACAATAATTCAAGATTTTATAACTCCTGAATACTTGTTACTTCCTCTTCATTAAGTCCTACTATCTATCATGTATCCTGCAATCATCCAATTTTCTACTGAAAAACGTTCATTCCTTGATATTTTACTCGTATCACTAACCAATATAAAGAAATGGAAACTTCAATCTAAAAAATAACAATACAACGTAAGTTTTTTAATGTAGTCGGCTATGGTACGTCAGGATACATGTTTTTATAAAAGATTTAAAATAAACCTGATTCATGTATGAAACCTAGTGTTTACATTCATTTTGCATTTTAATGAGCATTTATATAATAACGCGCTTGAAAATTAGAGGTGCTATTAGATTTCTTCTTTAGTACTTAAGTAAAGTACTCATTTTGATTGACTAATGTTCGACGATTGTATAA
This sequence comes from Trinorchestia longiramus, assembly GCA_006783055.1. Taxonomy (NCBI): domain Eukaryota; kingdom Metazoa; phylum Arthropoda; class Malacostraca; order Amphipoda; family Talitridae; genus Trinorchestia; species Trinorchestia longiramus. The sequence continues at coordinate 438,406 of VCRD01000177.1, forward strand.
GTTTAAATAATTTTTTGACAGTTACTCCATTAACCGTATTATAATTTTTTTTAACTTGGTACGTATTTTCGAAATAAACATTTCCATCATTTTTTATATGAATAATGAAATTTTCTTTTTAACTTCTCATTATAATTTTGCACATCATAACATAAATTTAGTAAATCATCAGAATACAAGTAGATCAAAGTAATGGCTGTCAAATGATATAATTATGCACTAATATTTTTTAATTTATTTTTATAGGATCATTCTTTCAAGAAAAAAATATATAATGGTTTAAATATATTTTCTCAAATTTGTCACAGACACATTTGGTTTCATTTACTCGTCTATGTTTATGTATTATATATTATGTATGATTACTGCTGTTACAAAATCTCTTTTTGTGTAATTTCCAGTTTGCTCTAAAAATCTGTGTCCATATACTTGTGTTTACCATTCTTTTTGAAACCCATTAAGGAAAAATATGGTCATTTATCAAGATAAATAAATCATATCATTTTTTTCTATTTCATTGGTGTAAAATAATCACTTTTGAGAATATGGTTCAAAGTTTTTTAATTGGTTTATACTTGCTTTGTTTCTTTTCCATTACAGGATCTTCTGGTCTGCAAAATGCTGCACTTCACAGCGTTGATCACCATCATCAGACTCCTTAATATGTGGCCGCAAGTTAAGTCGAAGCTTACAATTGAAGAAAAAAGTTGAACTTTCACGTCAGCATCATCGTCATCTGCACTACTTTCTTTTGCTCGATGTGATAGTCACAGAAACTCACACGGTTGAGAAAGAACTAAAGAAATAAATTTATGTGCAATATAATGATTTATTCTTTGTTGAACGCACTTACTCGTAGATACTTTTGAAGCGGTCTGAAAACTACGTAATGACGCAAACTCTGAGGTTTCAACCTAGTTAAATGTGAGAATTTTTGTGTTTATTCTCGATCAATTCATGTGCTGGCGCTCTTTTATGTTCATGCTACATATCTGTGACTGTGAATACGGTGATTATAATAAGAATATCAATTCAATTAGTTGCGTTAGTTACAAATTTTCCAGAAAACTGTACATATTCTCAGAATAATGAAATTTGCAAACAGATTGAATATATGAATATCAGCATCGACTTTAGTATTTCTCACTGTCTAATTAAAACTTCAGTCAAAAAGTTATTACTTATGTCCTTCATAATCACAAACCCAATTCTTTTCATGACTATTATGTCTTAATGTTGTATTGTAGCTCGCAATATTTTCAGAAAACACAGAACTCAAATCAAAATCTTCTGTATATTTTTAAAATGCATCCGACGAACAAAGTTAAGTCTTTCGAGACCCCATAATTTTGTAAGATTTTCAAATGGAATTCAATATTTTACTGAGATTTTAAAAGATGGATCATTTTACATTCGTGTTCAAAACTGAAATGTTTTTGTCATTACATCCATGGAGTTCATTCGTGGTAAATTGCCATTAAAACACTGTGGTGCTGAATACATCCAATTTCGAAATAAGGAGTCGTAATTTTTTCATTCATTTAACAAACTCGTTGAACGTTTAAGTTGTAACTTGTTGAACTCTTAAAAGAAACCTGAATCTGAGTAGAAATAAATTTGTTAGTACAATATTCTCCATTCCTAGAAACAACAAAATTCGCTGTACTGTTATTCTTTTTATGAGCATTCTTTATCATTCAAAGTCATTTTATATTGTCAAATACTCATATAACTTTTCTTTTAATGAGTTTCTTCCCCGAATTTGTGATGGTACATCATCATTATCTCTTTCTTTCTATTAAAATGTCTTAGTCTTAGGATAAAAATAAAGGGCAGAATCAGTTTCAAAGTTTATTCAATAACTCTTTCAACATATGAATCAGCACTCTAAACATAAAACATTACAACAATGATAAGCAGCTCATACATAATAGAACCAGTAAATGACACTGAAATTTAAATTGTAGGTAATAGGCATAAAATTATCATAGTTCTCTTTCGATTTGGTGACGATCGTGGAAGAATCCTTGAGAACTGATGAAGAACTGTCGACTGAAGCTAGTGCGGTACCTCCTGGACGTATACTGAATGTATCCTGAGGGAAAACTAGTCCGGTATACCTTCAGTATACGTAGCAGGAGACACCACCATCAACGGAGTACATCTTCACCATCGTCGAACATCAGGAATCCGGTTGCACAATTTGAAGACTTTAAATGCGCGTGAAAACTCGTTAGAACTACAAACTGGTATATTTAGAAGTTTGTTTTCACGAGAATAGAAATGAATGTGATAATGAATTGGGAAAGTGCAAAGTGAACCGTGAAAACTAGTTACCCCAGAAAAAACATAATTTCATGAATGATATGAATTGTGGGTATGTTGCAAGTTTAATGTGAGAATTCCTGTGATTAACACAAATACAGCTCAATATGACTGGCTGCAGTAAAGTTTATTGTTGCTCATAGATCTTATTATCATGATGGAAGAAAGTGCGAAAAATACGTTTTTCTTGCAGGCAAGTATTAGCAACATCAAAGGGACCAGGTGTCGCTCCACAGACACGCACAGTATTGGAGCCGCTCGTTATCATTTACTAACCATTGTTGCGGTCGAAGATGATTCGGTCATTGCTGCCGCCGAAACCCAGTCTAAAATCCACCTGGATGAACGTTTAGTTTCGTAAAATATACAATTACTGATGAGTATCCCAGTTAATTCGACAAAAGTTAGAGTGAGGTGTTATCTTGGCTATGGCGTGTCCAGATCACCAGCTACTGCCGATGGCCTCCTTGACCGGAGGCAGTAACAAGGATCGCGCCCCAAGAAGGAGCCTAGTTGCTGACGGCGAGCAGGATGAGGACCACTCGGGGGCGGAAGCCGCTTAATGTAATTCAGACTCCGCCCCCTTGTGGTATGGGCACTGACGTGGCTTCTCGTCACTGGTGAATTTCGAATGAGCGAGAAAAAAATTGAACGTTGTGCTAGGAAATTTCGTTATAATCTATATTCAGCAGTCTTCACTGCATCTTCTATATGAGCTGGTAATTGAGTTTTATACAACAAACAGAGTTTTTATTCTTTCACAACGTTCACCTCGCTAACTTCAAAATTCAGTGACCATGACGCCTCATCGAAGCCTGACCATATCCTGCTCACCAATTGCTTCATTCTCCTTATAAAATTGAAGACAGAGTCAATGTATCCAAGTCAAGCAAGCTGAGTATCGTAACAAATCTGTTCTCTTTAAAACATTGACAAATTGGCCACTGGATGAATTATGTACTTGTACATGTTTTTACCTATGAATAAAAATTCCTCCTCTTGCTTCCTTCATTTTTCATTTACCTAAACAATTAATGCACAAAAGAAGATTAAAATTGAAACTATTGTTAATACGTCTTGCTTCTCCGGCTACATTATATAAGCTGCAAATTCTGCTACAAAAGTTAAATGTAGGTTACAATTAAAAAAAAACATCTTACATATGAAACAAAACAGCGGAAGTTATCAGTATAAAATGCGGAGAAATATCATAGAAGTTCAAGACGTGTAACAAACACGAAGAAAAACAATTCAAAACCTGTGTCAGGAACACACGATTTATGACAGCTAAAAAAGCAGCTACTGCAGGCATGAGGGCGATGTAGCTACAGTATATCTGATCATAAACAGGTTGTGTGATTACATACGAAGATGCTCCAAAAAACTGTATCGAGCAAACCATCAGTATTTGAAAAAATTATACCGTCATATCAATCATTCTGAACGAACGAGATTGCATCAGGAGATTCGCACAGCCTGTTTATCTGCTAAATTCATATGAACAACAATTATACTACAATACTTTTTATTTGTGGATCTCGCACGCCCAAACTTGATGCGAATTTCGTAAAGTACACATTTAGTTCATTAGAAATTCTTTCATCATTCGCCTCGGCAGACAGGAGATGATAAATGTCATTATTAGCGTTCAAGTGAGGAGAATGAGTAAAACTCTGCCGAGGAATTTGAACCAATTATCGGATGCACGAAGAATAAAAAATTAAGCTTGCTCCATTAAAGATTTGTCACACCCGGTAGGAAGTTGTATGTAGTTAAGACAGAAGACAAGGTCAGTCCATGTAGAGACAGAAAATACATCATCACGCACCTTCAGCAGGCACCGCAACGCTAGACCTCGTTTTAAATTAGCACATATTTGGTTTAACTATTATCAGTACGTGTAGCAATACGCTGCCAAATATGAAAGACAATTTATTTATGAGATGGCTAGAAAGTATGAGATGCAAATACGGAATGTTTATACGAGTGGTGAATAACCAGAATAATTGAAAATGAGGTACAAGATACGAGTGTTATATAATTTTATGATGAGAAAATAATATATAATGTCGGTACAATGACTCACATGCATAGTGAATAATATGCGTAGTTGTTCAGTAGTTGAAAACGTGAGGAAAAATGTAAGAAACAGAACTTGAAATGAATAGGGAGTTGAAAACACAGAATTTAAGTCTCTATGAAGAAAGCAGGTGAAGAATTTACCTATAAACCGAACCTACGGTTAGGTTAAAATCAATCTCAACCAAAGTAATTGTTTTTCGTTGGATAACCATGCTTGTTAGCTTGAAGTTATTAGCCAGACCAAGCTCAAAAAATATTCGAGAAATCGAACCGAAATACCACAAGCGTTGCTGGTGGTCTTGTGTGGAAGTGAACATTATCGGATCCTTTTGACATTCAACGTGGGTTTATTATGAGCGAACTGGGAATAGGCGTAATTTTTCTTCATTATTGCCAAGTTTTACAATCCCTTCAGCTCGGGTCATAATAAAGTGTTTATTTGTATTAAGCTCAGAAAAGAGATGTTTTTTAATGGATGACATCGTAGCTGATGTTCATGGTTATTATTTCGTTCTTTCCACACTGAAAGTCCTTTCAAAAGTCCTTACACATCAGTAGAAAAATTGAATTAACGAGTTATCTTTAAAAACTAACGACTGGACCAAAGGATTCATTTTCACGAAGAGCTTTCTTTGTTTTGTATTATTTTAATTTTTATTCAAGATACGAGCACTGCATCAACGAACCTTGATAATAGATAGATTTAACGTCAAACTGCTGGAGAATGCAGTGTATCATTTACTTACATTGGCGTAAAACTCTATATTATCATTCATTAGTACAGCTTCCTTCACTTCATAGAAGTCTCGTTATAACTCTAGAATGGAATTGAAGCAAAGGGTACTGGAAAGAGACATCTATGAAACCTAGTTCTAAGACTCCATACTATCATTCATTAGTACAGCTTTCTTTACTTCATAGAAGTCTCGTTGTAACTCTAGAATAGGAGTGAAGCTAAAGGCACTGGAAAGAGACATCTCTGAAGCCAAGTTCCAGGGCCTGGCAAGTATTTATTTAAAGTGTTCATTAGTGCAGGACATAGCGTGGTAATCGGCTATCTGGGTGCGTGGTCTCAGGGAGGCCCAAATTTGACCACAACGACGGACATGCATGACCAACAGCGTAGCTGGCATAACTGATCGCATCTAAAGCTTCATCAGTAGCTCGAGTCCAGCAAAAAATAACGAGACTCTGAAGGAAAGCAAAAAATGAGTTAGGGACGATGAAAATGTGTATAAATCCTCACCTAAATATAACACAATTGATGGGAAAAGCTGTAGAAGAATTAAATGTCAACAACAATGTGACGTTTATCGTAAAATCAGAAGCTGCTAGTGAACTGTGTTAAGAAAGATAAAAAGGAAGACGATTGGCTGGAAATGTAAAATGAATTTAGGGCAAAGAGAAGTCGTTTAATCTAGCATCGAGTAAGTGCGGCTTTGCATGAGCCCTTGATTAATGGGCGATTGTTCGATAAAAGTCTGACTTTAATGCCTTCCTAACGTGAATACCGTGCCATGCCACAAAGCTGTACATGAACTCGAAAAAAATTGCACTCGTGAAGTTTTAAAGAATTTTGTGCGGAACAAAGATACGTCGAATTGCAATTGTGAAATTGATCGAGACACGCATCATGAAATTGCAACAGAATGATAAAAGCAAATAAGGTGAGGTATGAACTATGTGTATAGCGTATACCATTGCCTACATTTGAACACGCATGTCTGCGCTACAAGATGGGTGGAATGTTATCGAGGTACTCAGAGCGCAGCCACATTCTTCGATAAGATATGCAAGTTTAGAGCCTACCTAGAATTTGAAGCCTTAAAGACAAGCTCAAACATTAATGTGAGCAGCAATGAGCAAAGTGGTCTCAACAGAGACAGAATTCTTGAGCAAAACTTAATACCACGATTCTTCTGAAGTTTGATAAATATTCAAACAGAAATTACATCAAATAAGCATACGCAAAGTTCGTACGTGCACGTCTTCGTTAAAAATATTTCTTAACACACTGTATTGACAACCAAGGAGGTAATTACAATGGAATGTTGGCTTGCGTAATTGATAATTGATATTTCATATCGCTTACAACTAATTGAAATGAGCTCTAAAAAGTGTAGTTCGTTACTTTGTTTTTCATTGTTTTAGTACATTCTTTATTTATAGTTAGAAAATTTTAATACCGAGTAATATTTACAGCCGTCGTTAGACATAAATATTGCATTTACTTTTTGCATAATAGAAGCAGTATTAACAGATATGGGGATTTCCCCAAAAAGAGAAACATAATCAATTCCAAGAGTTATTTGCTTCTCGAAGCGTCTTTGTAAACATGATGAAGTTTTGTTATCATGTTCGTTTGTTTGTTTTAATAGAGCGTTTTAAAATCAAAAGAATGATAGTTTTATAAGCCAATGTTAAATGGGAAAATACAACTCATGTTCATATCAAATTAGCGTTCATGAGCATACTGGCAGGAGATCATACTGAAAATGGGAAAAAATTCTCTAAAGCCTTTCTATTATCAACGTGAAATTCGTTCAAAATTTTCGACACGAAATAAGCTAAACGAATTTTCATGATAAAATACATTGAAGTACCGTACTTTACATTATTATTTAATATGAAATAAGAATGAGGATCAGTTTGGCTATTCTCCATTTAATAAGAATTAGGAAAATCATTTTTGATACATTCTAACATACGGTGAAGTATATACTATCTTATTCAACTTTATTAATGCCAAAAAAATTAATAGAATGTCTTTTAGACATCCATTCGTTTCTAATAAACAGAGCGAGAATTTAGTCCTGGCTTTTGAAATCAACACTAATCAAGGTATTTAATCTTCTTTGGCACTAGTTGTACGTTGTTCATATGGAAAGGTTAGGTGAAAATCTCACCAAACAAACCTAAGTATCGAAGTTAGATGCAAGAATAGATGTAAGAATTTCCATGTCTGTTTTTTAACATTTCGGAGTGAAAGAGTACTAATGATTAGACCTACATATATTTTAATCAACTACAATAAATTGTCACATTCATTTCAGAATCGTTTTTTTCTATTTAGGTATCCATGATATTTCGCCATTAAAACAAACTCTCGAACGCTTGCAGTCACATATCATTATTTTGTTTTACGACGAAGTCTTTAATGGTAAACTGGAAAAGTGCTGGAGAAATAAGAATAGGGTTGCTCTTCGGCTTGAAGATGCAGGCAGGCGCTTAATGAGACTTGGAAGTGATCTCCTTCAAAAGCCAATGAGCTTAATGCTCCAGAAGCCTTTGAGTTCGAGGTCGATCAGGCAGGCACCTTCTCTACTGCTCCTGAAAAGAAGAAAGGAAAAGAAACGGTTAGGGTACACATGCTAGTCGAAAAATATCAAATGGCTGTAAATAAACGTGGTTTAAGCTTTACATCAACGTGAAGAATGATATGGCAAGAGTGGTATTAAATATCAGAACCAACAAACTTGTCCATACAAGTCACTAAGATGTTTGCTTGGATGGTTAGCCTGCTCATGCCTGAGCGTGATCGAGTGTATGAAAACAAGACGCTCCAAGAAATGAAAGGCGAAATAGTGTGTACGAGTGAAGTAGAACAGAATCCCAAAACCAGTCTGCTGAACTTGGGGTAGGTTATTTAGGACGCTTGCCTCAAGGGCGGTAAGCAATTAAGAGAAAATAATGCACTCCTTAAGACATGATGGACGACGAAATAAGGGTTTTGGAATAGCTTTTTAGAAAATTAGAAAATTATTAACACGAAATTGTAATTTTACTTTTCGAAGCATCAAAAGCGTGCATGACATTAAAATTTATTATATGGCTGTAGGTATAATTAAATCGAAAGTTTTGACCCAGTTATTTCATTTGTATATGCCTCCTTCAAATATTTACGGATTATTCTAATCCACTAAGACAATTTGGTCACACTTGTTGATATCAACAGGATGTGGAAAACTTTCGTTTCTCCTCCAAAAATGAACTTTTCACTTGCCCCTAAGTTATTTCTGAATTAAAAATCTGTTTTTGTACCACATCATGAGCTGAATTGAAATTGAATTTATCATTGGTACATGGTTGAAGCGCAGGCGTTTGTTAAGGATATTCCTATGCTGCATTATTCTAAAATAGAAATAATTACGAATGTATATTTTTTCACTCACTTTCATTTCAATTCGTAAGGTGAAGTAACAATTGATATCACTGCAAACATTGTTTTAACAGTTACTTACGTCAAAAAAAACAAGTTTTTTTTATAAACAGACAATGAGTGCGTTATTCCTAGCTGTTTCTGCCACGATATTTATAAATCCAAGTTTGATTTTATGTGTTGGTCGTCCTGTCGAATTTCAATCAGCCTCGACCCCTCTCGAAAGCGATTTATGCAAGTTCTGGACTCCAAGCAATGGAATCTTCAGTCAATTAATGAAACAAAAAACTTCTGTTCAACTATTTTAAAGACAAGAAGGGGAGGGAGGGCAGAGGCCGTCTGACTTCAAACATGTTTCTCTGTATATCTCTCTAGATATTCAATTGCAAATATTACGACCTGCCAACTGTGTGAGCGAGTCCAGGTGTTCAACGTAATTTTTTTGAGCTTCTACAAATTTATTCGATTTCTGAGCGTTGTGTATCAGAGCATATTCATTTTGAAAAACACTCACTATCGAGAAACATTGTCTTGACCATGAAATAAGACTAATTTTCCAAAGTAAGTAGGCTATCACTGTCGTTGATTCCACAATGTGTTGTTATAAAAGGAGGAGAGTATTTCTTGGTATTGCTTCCATTTTAGGTGGCTGACAATTCTCCATCCGAGCGTAGCTTTAAGGACAATACAAACAGGATCGAAAACTTGTTATAGCTGCCTCCAGAACTAATTACGCCCTGAAGTTTGAAAAATCGATAACTCGACTAATCAATAGCAAAAAATGTGACTTAATACTCTTCGCTTATTTAACGACCATTCATTGTTCACTGTACACTAGTTTAACATTGAATGAGTTTTTCAAGTTGTTCTTCGGGCGATGTTCCATGATATTAGACTAAGAAACTCATGACATATAGTCACAATACTCTTTAGTGTCACCGAATTCTTACACTTATTTTGTATTCTTTTTTCAATTTCGTCTTACAAACACTGAAAATGTTGCCACGCTCGATAAATTAGTTTCAATGCTGTTTTTAGGTTCAAAGTTAGGGTTGCGTCCATAACTATGACTCAAATCGGTAAGTAAAAAATTTAAGTGTATTTTTATTTTAAGTGTCATCGGGGATAGTAAACGTAAAGCGTAAAGACCTTCAAGAGGAAAACTTGAACACTAAGATTCTTATTTTATTTTCTCGACCCGCGGTGAGACTGTGGCCCACTTTGGCTCCGGTGCTGACTCAGCAATACTGAGGAGACCGCATGCGAGTAAGCTGGGAAATTCCTTCTCTTATTGATTGCGCAATATGCATTACTGTGTTCGTGTCACTGAAACTTGTGTCTGAGTGGTTGTACTATCAAGTGTGTCTGGGCATCTGCCTGAAGCATGAAAAATAACCCACACATCTTATCAATCCCCAATGTGAATGAAAATCTTCACCACATCGAGAAAGTAGACCCTATGTGCATGTTACCCGGAAAAACTTCGAAGTATCTCTCTACGCAAAATTGTTTGCGTAGGTTAAAATAGAGATAGGGGAATAAATAAATGTAGCAAAGTGACCAAAGTGATCCAGGTGATTGAAAACTATTAGAAAAATAGCCCTTATCTTGTTGCTGGTTATCAAGATATTTTGCCTCAACTGCAAATGAAAATGAAAAGCGGCCAATCGAAATGAAAAGCGTTTTCGAAAATGTTTCGTTGATATATTAAACATGTTTTCAAGTCATACGAAAATGTTTATGGGTTTCTCAATGATGAGTAAATGATGTTAAAGTACATAATGAAAATGTGAAAATTCAGTTCACGTAGGGATATGTTTCTTTCACCTGCCATAAATTCTCATGGACTAATCATATGGGTTATTATTAATTTAATAGTTATTTTCCACGTCACGCAGTGATGAGAGGCCTTCACTGATTGAGAAGGAGCGTTGTAGGGAAACGTACTCGCTCTGACTCACTTACTACCCAATCCGAATTTTTTCGTCGGTTTACAGGAGATAATCATCGATTTGCGGTGATAATCATCGTTTATAGTAAGAACTTCCGACGATAGAAATAGTACCGGTTATTACCGGTAATTATAGGTATTTCCAGACGATGAAATGTTCGCCGACGATATTGACCGGTCTTTACAGTCTTATTACTACCGTCATTCCAGGCATACGGAAAAGATGATAAAAATACAGTCTTTTTCAGATAATAATTACCGTTTTATCGTAAGATATCATCGGTTTATCGTAAGAAAAGGCGATAATTACCGGTTAATGCTGACGAAAATTAGCGCCGGTCAGACGATTGGGAATTGGGGGTTCGGATTGGGTACAACCCCAGCCCCCAATGCAAACCCAACCTATCCTAACCCTTCATCCCTATCTACTGTATGCAAACCCAACCTATCCTAACCCTTCATCCCTATCCCCTGAATGCAAACCAATTTTATACTAACCTTTCACCTTGCTCCCTTATAAGTGAACCCCCCTACCCCTCAGCTGCCAGCCCCAATATCAGCGTAAACCATTTCATGTTATTTTATCTTCAAGGGAAATGTATCGCTGCAGAAAGCGGTCACCAACCTTTCATATAAATAAAACATTTAAGTTTTTTCTTGATTTAAAATGAAAAATCACAAAAAACATTAATAATTTTTGGCACTAAGAAATTAGGTACGTAATAACAAGTTAACCTAAATCAAGACTTTCTAAAATTATCCTTGTTTGAAGCTTTTTAAAGTTGTCATAATTTGAAACTTTCAATAGTTACCACTGATTAAGACTTTCCGAAGTTATCGCAGTCTAAGACTTTTTACAAATATCCTAACGCGAAGTTTTTATTGAGACAAACAAGAACTTAAGTAGAAAAATTGGGCACACGACTCAGGGATGTTAAAATTTGATCGAAAGAAATTTACTCTAGTAGGAAATAAAACCGAACTATAGCAAAGAATATTTCCTTCTATGTTCATACATTGTAGGATTCATTTTTATTGTAAATGTATGCTAACTGCAGTCAGAAGTCAACATTGAGAGAAATGTCATTCAATTTTGCATTTTAAGTTACACTTTCTTGGGACAGAGAGATAACCACGAGTTCTGAATTCCTACACAGAATCTGCCACTTTCTGGATTAGCGATTTAAGAACTAAGTATACTACTGGGTTACCTTCCCACTCCGTATCATAGTAATACTGTTTTATTTAAACGAAGGAAATCATTTGTCTATGTTTAAGCTGTTGCGTGTATATGCTTGAATACTTTAGACGGCATGGGACTTGGGTATCAACCCACGAATGGGCCAAACTGCTCGTTTCTATTACCTTATTCTATTCTATTCTACTTTGTCCTGTATGACAAGATATTGTTTCTGATTAAATATCGCAATTCAAATTGTTTTACAAAATGACACTTTAATAATATATCTAGAAGAAGTTATCAATAAATGTGAGTTATCTTTAGACGTCTTTAATTTAGATTCATCTCCTAACTGAATCAAAAACACAATTTGCTTAATTACAGTAAATCAACATCGTGTGAATTAAGTTCATCCGAAGCAACTTCTGCTTGTGCCCTTCTAAGCCAGAAAGAAAATATTCGCGTTATTTTTTTAATTTCAACATCTGAACACTTTCACTTTTCGCGAGGATAATGTGGGTAATTCGTATGAAAATTATACACACCCACAACAAAGGACGTAAGTTTTGCTACCATGGCAACATAGTTTTACTATTCATCTAGCTAAGAATTACTGAAGAACGTATTTCACTGCCCCATTTGCTCCAAACAAACTGTCTGACATCGATTTTTCGATGAGTGAGTACTGCAAAACATAGTAAAGATTTTGGAAAAGTACTGGAAGGAATAAAATATTATCTTAGGTTTTGGGATAACAGCAATTTATTCGAAATGTTTTCAACTGTAATCAGAGTGAAGTGTAAATTAGAACATGCAAAGCCCAGAGAAATGTTGGTTGTCTAGATGCTTCTCCATGTGCAGCAGCGTGTGTACTTTTAAGCATAAAAGATTATTTAAACTGCAGCAGTTTATGTAAACTCCGTCGAACAGTCGCAATTTGAAAAACAACGAATGCCTAGCATAATACCATATATGACCAACAATCTATAAAACATCCGTAATTTGATATTTTGTTTCTAATTTTACTGTAAGAATGACTGCAGCAATGCCGTACTCACATAAGTCCTCACAGATAAGGACGCGGGCCTCTAATCTCATACCATTAAGCCACGTTCATTTGTGGCTAGAATCGCCTGGGGTTGATACAGTAATCCTGCTATCTGTTTGGGATTGCGCGCCGATCCTGCACAAGAACAGTTTTCTCTGATAGAATTTGTCGAGCCCACCAAGTTACTCCTAGTTGGCAACTGGCCCTTTACAGCACCCTAACGTCGCCATGAAACGAACAATCCAAAGTTCCGAATTCGAACGGGGTACGATTATCGTCACACGCAGCATGTCATTAGAAAAGAAAAAATTGACTATCGATAGTGTTAAATGAACTCTTTGAGGACATTGAGATAAACTTTCTCAATCAAGTGAGTTTGTTGAGCACTAGAGACGCGGAGGAAGGTGTCTACTCCTGAGAAATATGGTCAGTTAACCTTGACCAAAATGGAGTAGAGACAGCTCCTAGCATGGCCATCATGATACGCGGAACATTTTAACTTTTTATTTGACTTCGAACATATTTTGGCAAGACACGCTTGGAATCTAAAAGATGTGCACCAATTACTTTAGCGTTTGTTAACCGTGGGCTGTGATTCAAAGCGCTGTCACGCTATTGATCGCAGATAGAAATGTAAACGCTTCGCGTGACGACCATTCCGACGCACCAGAAGGTGGAGCTTCGAGTAATTTTAGCCTTAGATGAACTATTTTTACGAATAATTCTTAGTTGTTGTGAGAGCATTACAGTTATAAATTGCTTACAAGTTTTCTGATCGTTATGCTTCTTTGTATAGGCTTCCCTAATGTTTTCTGGTGTTCTTTTTAGAAATGCACGTATTCCAGGTGTAATGACCTCATTTTACTCGGTATCAGGTCTATTGCTTCAATGTTGTAAGAGCGTTTATTTTCAGGCTCAAAATTTTTAAACATGTTTTCACCGTAAAATTTAAATGGATAATCGAACAAAAAATTATTCATTTGAACAGGTACTTTTAGAATGAAACTATACTAAAATGTTTATGGAAAACTACAATACTAATTTTTAGGACATTTTCCTGTCGATAAATTTTACATTTGGCAGGTGCGTGACCAAATAATCTTTCAACGTTTAGAAAAAGGGATTTGAATATTTAAGACTGAGAATTACATTTTATAACATAGCGGACCAAGTTGTTAACTTGCCTTAGCTTAAACTGAAGCTGTATCAAAATTATAGCTTCATAAATTTCGGGTAAATCACAACTACAATCAAGAATCAACATTAATTCTAGAAAACGTTTCTGACATTCAATAAGTTTGTTAAGAATTTCGTATTTATTTTTCGACTTTTCTGTTTTTTTTAACTATTTCTCTCTCTCAAAACTGGATATCATTAGTCTCCCCTAGGTACTCCTTATAAGCCCATCGATGTCGAGAAAAACTGAATAAGATCTACTTGACAGTCACACGTGTCAAGAACTATTTCGAGCCCCTCAGTACTGAATCCACTCCCCTATCCGAAACTGAGTGTAAATATTCTGAGTGTGGGAATATTAATTTCTTGACACCCGAGAGGGGGAAGATAAATTTCTCGAACTGTCAAAAACTTGAGAAACCGTCGGGGAAAATACGAACCGGTGGTTTGGTAGCTCAATTACAGGGAGCAAAGGCGACACTAGGTCGGAGCTCGAGACCCAGGCCGAGGATAATTTTAGACAACTTGTGGGGGCCGTGAACCAGAGGCACAACTTTACTCTTCCGACTGACGTTAGGGAGTGAATTTAAAGAAGATGTTATGTTGTATTCATAGATATAAGAACAGTTTTTGTTCTTGATGGTATGTATCTATGCATGAACATATACGTACGTATATTAATTTCTCAAACCTGAAAGTATTCTTTTGCTCCGTCCTTCTCGTTGATGGAAATTGTTTTATCACTTGCGTCATTATTTTTTATTGCTTTGAGATTTCGTGTCCCTAGTCTGATAGGTCTATTCCTTGTGAAGGTTGCACTGTAATGTAACTGTTATTGAATATTGTTACTTGTGTTCTTAAAATCAGTACAAATAATAGTCTAAACGTCTATCAATATAGATACTGTATGCAAGTATATAGATATATGTATGTGCACATATGTTTATATATATATATATATATATATATATAATTATATATATATTATACATATATAATTATATAACCTGTTTCTAGGAACATAAATACGTTTCTATACTGTAAATAACATTCGAATTTACTCGGGCACATTTATTCTATCACATATTGTCATACTGTACATGTATACATTATAGCATTTCTGTTTCTATCCATGGCCATAGAAACCATCCTAGTTGTCTTCATATAAATGAACAAAATCCACTATAAAATTCAAATTTACAATTTAATACTATGAATTGCCCATTTTTTTACAAATGTTTACTCAAGTCAGCTCATAGCAAGGGAGTTCCTACAACAGTCATCCAAACTTCACCAGCAACGTTCAAGGATTTTTTTGCACAAAGGAAAAGTGTTTTCATGTTTGCACAAAGTTATTCCATTTCTGTATGTCAAGCGATGTGATTTATTCATTATTTATTTTTCAACACTGCTTTCATAAATTCATTTCTTGCGAGGTTACTTCATTTTAATCAGTGTTTTTTATGTCAGTTGAAAATGATTACAACTTTTTTACCTACTTTGCTTCTTTCATTGTTTACTCATATCCAAATTCAAACTTCCACAATACAGATCACGTACCTTAAACACAACTTATATATTTATGTATACATAGACAGTTTGAATTTTTGTTATGAAAATATGATGCCATTTACAACCTATGTAACTCCATATTTTCAGGTACTTATAAAAAATGTTTTATATTCATTTCCTGACAATAGAAATTCTACAGTATATTATGAGAGAAATCACAAACCGGTATGAAATGAATTCAAACGTAAACACAATTGTTTCCCTGTGCTATGTATCTTAATTATTCTTATAGTATGACACTAAATTTATCAACGTTTAGCACAAAGTGTGATCACTTGATTTAAAAATTTACTGTATATATCCTATTTTAATGGCTATCAATATATTCAGATACATACTCCAAAAGTTGATTCATATTATCCAAATTTGAAGTGCATTATTAAGCATTTACGTTGTTTGTTAACTTTTAACACTTTTAAAACTTTTAAAACTTTTACTCAGCTGTAATTTTAGATTTATTTCTGCACATGAAACTTTAAACTTTAAACGTAACTTCCTAGCAAAGAATTGCTCTCAGAGGAAGAAGGGTATTTTTGCATGCACTATCTATCCAGGATGTAAAAAATAAAATTAATTCATGCACTTTTAGCTTAGATATAACGTTAGTGGTGGCTCACGATGTGAGGAAGGAAGATACAAAAATATTCTAAAGTTTAATTTCCAACTGCTATAATATATTTTCATTCCCATGTCTTCCGTGGTATTGTTACTGATGACAATCTTCTGTCGTGTTAAACAATCCAGAAAGTAATTCTTAAGCTTGAATTTGAAATTAAAACCTGTAAAATAAAAAGGAAAACAAATTCCAATTAAGTTTCATTATTTTGTACTACGCAGACAATCGTAAACTACAAGCGCCAAACTGCACTCCCTGCTAAATTTATTCATGTCGTACGTTAAACGAACTAACTGCTCTGCAAAGTGTGCATGTGTAATGTGTAACCTAACTCCCCGAAGAAATACCAACCTATTGAAGGAGTCTCTTCAAAATCCCTGATCTTTTCCTACCAAAGGTCCAAATGGATGCACGTATGCAAAAGAGAAGGAGCGGGCTAATGCTCTTCATTCGCTGTGACAATGCTCGCCTGATCATGGTCGATAACGACCAGCGGTTTCGACCAGTATTGAATTCGAAGTTTCAAGATGCGGGTGAACGACTACAATGGTTGGCATGAAGAAACCGGCGTATTTGGAATGAGGTCGACCTCCTGAGAGCCCTGTGGAGTTAGTGCACCGAAGAATATCGACTGTAGATGGTTCTCCTCCACTTCACATATTTATTTAACTCTTTCTCTTTACTTTCACAGCGTGCCAGTGTCTTGAATTCATCCCGCGAATTCGATCATGGTCAAGCGCGAGTTTTTATGAAAACGGTGTCATTATATCCAGGTATTTAAATTGTTCATGTTCGTCCTGCGATTAGTTCTATTAATTACTTAGCATTATTAAAACATACCTATGATCGTAGGTGAAAGAATTCTAGACAAGTCTTTCAGGCGACGGTCATGAAGATGAATATTTTAGAATATACAGCTGCATTTATTCCTCTGGAGTTATGAATGTTAACCCCTTAATTGAAATTGTTTCACTTGCGAATCACAATTTCATTATTTCCCTCGCGTGAGGAATAACATCACAAAAACTGACTTTACTGATTTTTACGTAGTTTTAGCTGTCCAATTAATGTAAGGCGAATATCAACTCAAAAACTTAATTTTATAAGGCGAAAACTAATATTAAACATTAATTCAAAGATGTTGAGATATCTTTACTGTTTTTGCGAGAGTTGTTTTCCATTAAATCTAAATTAATACAAAGAACTACGACAGTAAATATAGTTCCTTGATGATACCACATACATACATTTTTGCCCTGATTCAAATTAATAATAATCATGTTATTAATAATAATATAGAAGGAGAAAATATTTACAATGGTGCTGAAATTCATACTCAAATAATATTGTTATATTATAGTATAGTACAGAGAATCATTATTGACTTTTATGCTCTCAAGGTTTACGCAATTGGTAAAAGTAATGTTTTAATTTCACCTCACATGTATTACTTCAAGGTTATACATGAGGAGGGGAAAATACTGTCATGTTTGTAAATTGAATACCTGGATAGGCAGGTCAAATGTTTGGACTTACAGGTATGAATTATATTAAAAATGATGAACTTTTGAAAGGTCATATCTGTTCATCAGACAGTTCAAACGCATCTACATGTATACGTTGTCAAATGTCTGCAAGACTCCTGAAGTATAATCTTGAAGATAATTATAAACTATTGAAGTTATAGAAAGTCTTCCAAAGTTTAACGTATGAATTCACGTATTAGTGTCATGTGGTTGAGGATACGAAATTATGCGAAACTGGTACTACCAAATTTTTAGTACATCT
Source organism: Trinorchestia longiramus (assembly GCA_006783055.1). Taxonomy (NCBI): domain Eukaryota; kingdom Metazoa; phylum Arthropoda; class Malacostraca; order Amphipoda; family Talitridae; genus Trinorchestia; species Trinorchestia longiramus. Next base: position 456,303 of record VCRD01000177.1, read on the forward strand.
ATTCATACCGATTTCTTGTGAAGATAAATGTTTTCAAATTTTAGTTTCAGTGTAATGCAGAGATACATTATTTTGTAATCAAGGGCGACTACTAATTTAGATCGAAGGTTGACTGGTAAAATATTCAATCTTTTAATGATCAATGCACCAAAAGTCAGTTGACATTTTAGGTCTTATTTTACCGAGAATTTGTCATGAAATCCAACTGCGTTTCCTCAAATCAATCTGGTCTTCAATAAGTAGAATAACAAAGACACTTTTAGTGTTTCATTGATGTTACAACTCTTAATAAAACTTTAGCATAGATTGCGAGCAGAAAGCCAAAAACAGTTGAATTACAGACTTTCAGTGTTTCACTCTACTTTCATTTACTCGCACACAGAATAACGGTACATACACTCTGATTTTGTTCCCTCGTAGACAATATAAAGGAATATCCATCCTGGATTTACATATTCACCTACTGGCCTAATAATGGTACAGCCACCCTAGTTTTGTTCCCTTCATGTGAAATGATGGTGCATCCACCCTAGTTTTTTGTTTCCCATCGGATAAAATGAGGGTATGTATATCCACATTGTTTTTTTTCGCTTACATACAAAATGATGGTACATCCACCCTGGTTTTGTTCCCCTTCTGAGAAAATGAGGGTACAACCCCCCGGGTTTTGTTCGCCTTCGGGTAAAATGAAGGTATAATAAACCCTAGTTTTGTTCGCTTGCAGACGAAATAAAGGTACGTTCAACGCCTTCCTAGACATCGACTTCTTGCCGTCCTTTCTGGCTAGTGTCGTGTGAGTCCGACTCAAGCAAAAAAGCGTTCCTAGACTGAGCAAGTTTATCTTTAATGTAGTGCCTATAAGCGTCTACATTTTCTTTGCGGGTTTCCTATGGAATTGCCATGAAAAGCCTTCCTCAGTCTGAGTGTCCTCTAGCTCAGAAAACAGAAATCAAGTCAAGTCTGAAATAAGAAATCAGGTCAAGGCAGGAAACCAAGTCACTTCACCGCCAACATTGCGAGCGAGTGCAGTGTTGTAACTGCATATCACTCTAATGGGAAGGAAATGTAGGATTTCCGGTTAAGTTGAAGCGAAAGTTTATTTAGGCTTGGAAAAAGAACAGTCGCGTGGTTCTCTAAAGTCAATGCTATCAAAAAGAAAAAAAAATGTAAACCCGAAGCAGTACGTGCTTAGTATTCGAGGACAATCAAAATTTCAAGTGAGGTTAGGATTGAATTTAAATGTTATGTGAAGCAAAAATCGACATCAACCAACGACAAGCAGTCTAAAATCCCAATAACAACCTACAATAGTATAACAACACCCAAAAACAGCCAAACTAGAGGTCAATAACAGCCCAACCGTAGCTAAACAACAGGTTTTAAATAAGTCAACAACAGCCTAACAACAGCCCAGCAGTCAAATAATAGTCCTACAACTGCTCTACAGCTGAATAACAGCTCAACATAACAGTTCAACAACCAAATAAGAGCTCAACAATTGCCCAACAGCAGACTACAAACGCTGACCAAGAATCTAACCGCATATTTTCAATCACCAGCAAATTTCAACAGCAGAACAATCTAACACATTTTTGTGAAAACGAACGTGGTTGACTGGACTTAATATTTAGACAAGAAGTATTTCTATATAGTCCTAAATCATTAAAAACTAGGCTGCTATTTATTGATACACGTTTGATCATTGAGCCAAATTATTACATAGAATTCCTTTAAACCGGCACTCGCTGGCCAAGCTTTATACACTTATGCATTATGTTGTTTCTTCTTTGACTTTTTGAAGCAATTGATATTGTTTTCCTTCTATGTCTAGCGTGTCTATGAATTATTTGTGGTTACTTGCGTAATATTAACCGGCAAATGCAAAATCCCATCGGTGCCGATTAAAAAACTTCCACTGTACTGCAGAGTATCTGTCTGAACACAATGCAGTAAACATTTCACTATGCAAACAAACATTTTCCAGCCATCGCTGTCTGAAGCTCAAACTGCCACAAAATTATGAAAATTTCAGTAAAGTTACCTCATCTAAATCTAACTCGGCATTCCGAAAACTGCACCCATTCTCAAATTCTTGTTTCCTTTAGCTTTCGTCTCATATGAAACAGAAACCTACTTTACGTTCTCGAATGCAGTGCTCGAAACTTTCTCCACTACTGGTAGAGCATGAGAAGTCCTGTAGATCACAGAGGACGTAACTGCTGCGTATTCCAAGAGGCATAAGCTCTATCGCTGCTCTGTCACGCCAATCCACGTGAGAAATGGCTCTCAATTAGCTCTAATGACTGCATTTCGCAGCAAAACTGGACATCGGCGTGAGTTGGGCTGAACATTAGCTGCAGGTTTGAAATCATGCTACGGATTGTATCCCTGTTCATCGCCACCTGCTCCACATTGTGTATCCAAGCATCACAATAAAACACGACTAACAACGCGATATTGCTCCTGGTGCCGGCCACAATAATAACAGTAACAATAACCGTATCAATAAAACGGTGTCTCTTTCATCATATGTACAGCCCTCATTTAGGAAGACTATATTTTTGACATCTCTCTGAATTTCCTTCAGAATGAAATAGAGCAGAGGCTGCGAGAGATGGTCCCGAATGGAAATGTTCCTACTGCCGTTTGGAGATGACTTTAAAGTTGAGGTTTTTAGTACATGATGTTGAAATATCGAAGTTCCGACCTCTATTGCAAGTGCGGAAAGCAACTTCCAGGCAAAAGTAGTCCTCAGTCTGTAAGTTATTTTCTTAAAGAGTATAGAATAGAATAGCTAGTCACATATTTAAAATACTCAGTTTTACATGTTGTTTCTTTACCCGAAAAACGTGTGCGAGTAAATTAAGAAGTTATTGAAAAGTTGAAGTTCCCTTTACTATTTTATTGTTTTCGAATTTTTAACTACATATCTGCACACAACAAATGTAAAGCAAATTTGTTAAGGCATCTTTCACAAATGTGATTCAAGTTCTGAGAAATATAGCACTTAAGTGAAACTTTCGTGCACCATACTTTAAAAAAATGCTATAACGAGTCATTATTTCGTCACTTTAATTCATTTGATTGAAAACCTCTTGCGTGAGTTAATTCTATTAGGCCAAAATAACTAAGGCACAGTGAAAACTCAAGCTTGGTTTAACTAACTGCAATTGATAATATATTTTATTATCCTATTTATCTAAATTCCAGTTATTGAAATAACGTTACTGAGCAAAATATCTTCAACAGTTGTTCACTTTTTATTAATGTTTTCATAGCCATAAAACTTCACATTTCTCTCGCATGACAAACTCAATCAAGAGCAGCTCATTCTGCAAAAAAAAATCGTTCAACAAATCATTAACGACAATATCTTGCTTCCTTCGTGCAATTGCGTTACTTTATGTTAACCATTTCAGGTGCAGCGCTGGAAAACATATTGAAATTTGCGTGCAACTATCTTTATTTTACTTTCATATATAAGATATAAGATTGCATGCATCGAATTTTGGTTACAGGTTACGAGCCAAATCACTCCCAGTTAATGAAACGAACATTCAATTGTAACGAAATTTTGAAACATCACCTTTTGAATTTGATTATAAAGGCTTTAAATACTAGCCCATGCCGTAGAAATTAACGCCAAGGTTGATTTTTCCAAACGTCTCCCTTTTCATCCTATTTGTCTGAGATCTTTTCACTACTGGTTTCTGCACATAATGAAGAAAATAACTGACGAACGAACATCCCAGCGTCATGCCAAAATCTAACACATCTTGGCAAGCATCATATATTAAAAAAAACCAACATGACAATTCTTGAACTTGTACACCCTTTTCAAATCGGTATTTCAGAACAATTCTTTTACCTGAACTCATACGCCTCGCAAAAAGATGCGGGTGCCCTCCTCCCTAGCTGGTCGGACCTGTTCCCGTGTGGGAGCTGCAGGAGGTATACGAAACCCACATGTTGTGTGTTATAGAACCCATTGACAATCACCCAATGACAATCACCCAATGACAATCATCATCATCCGTTGACAATCACCCAATGACAATCTCCCAATGATAATCATCCAATGACAATCACCCAATGACAATCACTGTTGACAATCTCTCAATGATAATCTCCTAATGACAATCACCCAATGATAATCATCCAGTGACAATCTCCCAATGACAATCACCCAATGACAATCTCCCAATGACAATCTCCCAATGACAATCTCCCAATGACAATCTCCCAATGACAATCTCCCAATGACAATCACCCGTTGACAATCACCCAATGACAATCTCCCAATGACAATTTTCTAGCGACTTTAAAGGCAGCCTAGGCATCCCCTTAACTGGAATTTTGAAGCCATGATAGACAATTTGCTAAAAATATGAAAAATGAGGAAATTGTAGTGTTCAAGAGGAATTATTTAGTGCTTCAATTCATCTTTCTCTAAATAGAAGGAGCCTCAATAAAATTTTAGCTAATGCTAAAAAATTAACAATGCAACTTACCGAAGCCATACTGCTACATTCTTCTGAGATAATATACATTTAAAACTTTTTTGACCAGCAATAAAATTGTCAACAAAAATAAACCTTAAAGTGTGTAATGTACTTATCTGCGTTATCATGTTGCATGTAGGAGACATTCATGGACGAGGGCTTATTCCAAGCGAATTTTCTTGCTTATGAAGCTCGTCGAAAAACATATAAACAGGTTACAATAGCATTAAATATTACAGTCTGTTTCGATAGATGTTTATACTTCGAGGACACATGAATATTTTTCTCTGCTCCCTTCACGTGTATTTTCGATCTCGTTAGCGGTTTTTGTATCGACGATACAGAAACATGGAATTATTTCACTGTGTGATTGTCACCGATTGCCTCTTTACGTTATTTTCACTCGGGATATTGCAACTCGAAAAAAACTGAAAATTGTCACTGCATGAGGAAATCTTAAGAACGTTTAAATTTCTTTTTCCATAGGAGAACTCAAATTTCAATGAATTCCTAATCGTAGTTCCTAGGGAAACTACCGCAAGATGTACGTTTATTTGAAATTTCCTCGCTATGATCACCGTGACGAAAACTTAATTCACATTTAGACGCATTTTAAATTTAAATACTTTCACCAATAATTGTTATTTTAATTTCCAAACCCACATAAATCGGTTGATTTCAATTTTGTTTCCATCAATAGTCATAATTCATCTTCATCTCATTCAAAATAAATTGAAAAAAAATGACAATATTAAACTGACATCAATATTAACTGGAGTTCTGACTCATTTTGTAAACTTAGTGTTTTTATAAAATCAACAGAAGTCTGAATGATATCCAACTTGGTGTTTATCGGGTTTATCAAACCCTGATAAACACCTTTTTCTGACACATCAACTACTGAAGAACACTCTTCTTCGAAAAAATTCACAATAGTTCACATTCATGCGCTGCAAAGTAAATTTCCCTTAAACGAGTAAGTGAAGCGTGTTATTCATTCACATCCGGCATTGCGATGCTTTTGTTCTCGTGCTGAGGATTTGGCCGAACGTGATGGTCAACATCAGAAGAAGACGAGAATTGGAGCCCCTCTCTTCCATGTTCGCTGTCAAGCGCCGCTGCAACTGCCTCCAAACCCTGGAAAAGAAGGAAAAGGAAGCTGGATTTAGCGGACAGCCAGGGTCGTTACATTCCTTACTTTATTTTTACGACTCTTGATTCCCGTTACACAAATTTATGCAATTTAAGTGCAAAGTTGGTGCGATAGTTTCCTTGTAAGTCTTGTAAACGGGGGCAGTTGATCGTGTTTTTAGTTCTCCGCCATTTGTTTCCCAAATTGTGATATGGGGGAAACTCGAGGAGGGAGTCAAGACGATAAGGGCAACCTTGATGGCTGAATGGGAATGTTACCTCAACCGAAAATGTTTTTCTGAGAATGAAGAGATGTAACTAAAGTAAATTTAATCCGATTTCCTGCTACGTCAAAAAGAGGTCTAAAGTAAATGTATACATGATAAATTTAAGGTCTTGTAAATGGAAGAGGTTCAGTGAATGTTAAATTATATCATTATTTTTTTTCATTGCATTCAGCGGGAATAAAATATCAAAATATGCGCGCAGTGAAAATTCATACAAATGAGAATGCAGCATAAGAAACTTATTCGTTCTGGTAGAGTAGAACTGATGATAAATTTCTGGATTTGAAGTATTCGGATAAGTCATTTGAAAGTTTAACGAGTTGTTCTCAAGGAAGAGGACTCAAGAGGGCCACACAGCTCCAAGTGTTCACAGAACTAAGGCGTAAAATGGAGCAGGTGGTGGACTTGAAGACAGAAGTTTGATTACAGTGACAGTTGAAGTAGCTTTTCTGAGTCATAGGCTAGTGATGATTGTCTCTGACAGCGAAACGAAGTGCAGATAACGTTTTTCTTCATGGTGGATGTAGTACTTCTGGCGCAAAATTAGATCATTTTTGAAATTCACAGTCATAGTACTACATGAGTACATTCCTTTGAATATTGCACTGGAAAACATAATTTACACTCTGTGGATAAAGAACCATTCAGTGTTCTACTCAATGCGTATTTTAGAACGCAGCGTTAATGAAACAAAACACATTTATTGTCAATTTTGAGAATACTTGCAAATTAACGGATCTTTACAACTACCGATCATGCACCCAGATTTCACATTTTAATCAATTTTACTGAGGAAGGGTTAATGTGACTTGAAATATAAGTATTAATATTGTAAGCTGTAATTTTCAAAGTATAGCAACACTTGACGTTGTCTCCAAAAGCTTCAAACTCTTTTTAGCTTGCAAAGGCGTAAGACGCGTAGGAAGCTCACATCTCGTGAAGCTCTCGATACAAAGAACCGGAATTGCGTTCCTGCAAACAATTTACTGCCGAGAGGACCATTTGTTTCGCCTTTAAAGTGTGGGAAGCGTCGTTGGAGAGCAATACAGAGCCGGCCACGGCGCACCAGAAGAGACCTTTGGAGAGGTTGTGGGGTTACCAAAGGGGTCACTCGAGGGGAAACTGAGGGAGATAATCGATGGATCAGGACAAGTCTTAGCGCAGTGCGAGCAGCTCCTTGTGATGCCGGAGCACCCAAAAAATGGATAATTGGAGCCTTGAAGACATCGATCCAACCTCCATGAACGTTCCAGAATGAGCACCAAGATATACCAAAGGGTGCGCACAATTTGGTTAAATGTACGCTTGAGGTCGTGCTGTACTGACTGCCATCATGAATCTACGAAAATGAGCACCGAGGCATACTAAAACGTAATACTTGCAAACATTTAAATGAAAGTGCAGGGGTATTGATATTGTTTCCATAAACACTGAAATAAAAATGAAGATATTGAAAGACATCAAGTGGAAAATTCCAGTCTAAGAGCCTAGAGTTCTGCCTTACTGATCACTCCAAGAAGTCCTCCATACCAACAAACCAAAGTTACCGAATGACGAAGATTTAGATGCGATAAATAAGCAACGGTTGAGTTGCACGGCAAGTTTTCAGAGAGATGGAGTCAGTTTTTGCAAGTTCCCTATGTAATCAACTTATTATCCAGCAATAAAGTTTCGTATGAACAGTCTCTATCTAGTTATGGATGGCGACGACAACAAGCATGGACATCATGATGGTATCAAAACGCCCAAATGTGTATCAGAATTAGATGTCAATTTGAAATTTATGTTATGATCCTGAATTGGAACTCCTAAAGAATGAAATTATTGTGTACGATATTAAGCATCTTGTATGTTCGTCCATGGCGTTTAAAAATTCTTCGTTCAGTAAACGATAAGAGTCTGCGATACATTCTTTATAGGATTATAATTAGCTAGTGTCTGGTTATTAGCTCAACGAGAAACTCATAGAATTGATACATATCGTGAATTTGGGCACGACATCGAAGTTATTTCCTTGAATGCAACAAGTACATAGAATTGAGTGAGATTGAGAGCGAGATTTTCATCCGTGATACGGAGAATAAACAAAAAATTGTTGAGTCTCAAGAATTAAAATTGAACTGTCGGTTTTCATTACTTTTTCTCTCAGATCAGGAATTCATTGCATTACAAATCGGTTTGAAAATTCTCACCCGTATATATTGTATAATTTTTATACAAACCCAGTCACGTTCAATAATGTGTTTTCTACAGAAACAATGCGAGACTTTTTGAAATACGCATTGAAATATTTCAAATTTCATAGTTTTACAACCCACCTTTGTGAGAAAAAATATATGAGGAGAAAGGCATAACAACAACAGTAACGATGTTCTTTTCATCAAAAATGATTTTCGTAAACAAGCGTTACATACAAAAAAAATATATTTATTATGAGATATACATCATTTTAACATCAATAATGGAGTAGTGAGAGCATATGAGTGAGTGGAAAAATTTATTAATGTCCAGCATGCCTTTGCAATGTATACACTTGTACCATGTGCGGCCCTTGCGAAACAGAAATTGTGTCACGAATCATCGCGTGAAAATATTTTTCGTCTGTTCTCCTCTTGACGCCATTTTCTAAGACTCCATTGTGCAATCATCTCTGCTAATAGTGTCAAATCAGTGCACTTTTTTCTATCTCTTTCGGTATTTTTGCAGCAATATGACGATAAACCTACAGCCATGAGAGTCTCATACACACGTAACACAAAAAGAATACAACCCTTGTATCAAAGATCGTAATGACTTTACTTTTTCTAAAAAATATCCTCTGAGGGAATACTAGATATTCGAAAAGGCAAGAATATTTATCCTGATTCCACTGAAAAACTCATCATTGAGAGCTCATAATCATTTTTCTGCATCTCCCTACTTGAGAAGAAGCCTGTGTTTTGGGTTTTTGGCTTCATTTTCGCGTTTTTGGCATCATTTCAATTCCAAGCGGATTGGCCAGGATAAGAGCGAGGAAAAGCCCATCGCCGGGAGCGGCATAGCATCATTATTTCTTCCGTCCACCGACGTAAGCCGGTCTCCGTGGCGTCATGGCAAAGGCCCCATAAAGGACCACAAGGACCCTCTCGCTATACCCATAAATTCCTTAGTAAGATTAAGGCTAGAAACGACCTGATACTTTAGAGCTGCGCACCATCTTGGGTGCACTTTATTTTTAACACGAGCCAGGAAGCTCTTTTGACTGCCGTTTCTCAATTTACCGAGTAACACTTTATTAAAATAGCAGACAGGTGCAATACCCCCGTAAGTCTTCATTTACCATCGGCCATGAAAAGTTTTCAGAGAGATTAAAAACTTGAAGGTGGATGGGCGTGCTGGCTTCGAAAGTCATAGATTTCAGGAAGAGGAGAACCAAGAGAATATACCCCTAAGGCTCTGCTCCGCAGAACGATCTCTCCTTCTCATATGTATTATATGCAAATGAGCGCATGCACTGATCACTAGGCAACACTTTCTTCTTTGCGCCAAACACTCGCTCGATCTTGTGTGCCCTTTTTATTCTTTTTTGTTTTACCTCCGCAGCTGCAAAACGTGTTTTTACGAGCCCAGATCGTTTCAGGCCTTGTACTACGCGATCAATTTCCTTGATGATGGAGAACGGTCTTTCTATAATTCATATCGCTATCAAATTATAGTGCTAAGTTGAAACGAATGTGTTGGTCAAGTTGCTGTTTGCAAGAACCCTGTGGACCGGTTTTGCCACAACATCTCTTGCAGGATTCCTTTTTTTGTTCTGCCGAGCACTGGCAGATGTAAGTTGGACGCCACGCTCCTCTAGCACGGAGCTTAAGACTACCGAGCAGCGATCAGAAATAATGAAATCTTCACATGAATCATATGCGCTTAGCCATTTCGTTGAATAAAATACGAAGAAAATAAGGTTATGACTGTACATAAATACAGTAAGCATGTCACGGTAAAAAAAATCCTTATCACTCGCGCTATGTTACCCATGCTACGTGACTAACAGCCCACGACAACGAATCCACAAAAATTTTCACATTAATTTCTATGATTTTCTCTTGGTCTGAACTTAAAATCAGGGCCATTTTCTTGATCACATATCATAACTAAGGGAGCCATTCCAGAGATTCTGTTCTAGCCTTTCACTTGGGGTAATGCGATAGAGGGCCGTTACTGTGTGTCTGGAATCACCTCAGCCGGGATACTTTGCGCCAACTTTAGTCGTTGTGCTGGATCGGCCCTTGCTGCCTTTTGCATGCTATCGCACCCAGCCGCCTCTGCAAGCCTGGAGGTTCTACTGCTGTTCTTGCTCTTCTTGTCGGGCGGAGCTCTTGAAGTGCAGAAAATAGAGGTGCTTGCTTTAATACAGTATTTTCCACGCTGTTTCTGCTGGCATTAAACGATTGTATGTAAAATGTTGCGTTACTGAAATGTTTTTGATACGCTATCATTGAGCGAAATTACGAGTAACATGTTAAGATCTTTGAAAGGTGAAGAAAATTCCTCTTTGAAAAGTAGAACTGCATGTTGACTCCGAACAGAAGAAAAATGGCGTTCGGGATGAATGCTCTAAATTAACGTTTCACACAAGCTACTCCCCTTTCTATAGGTTTGAACTTCTTTATTAGGATTAATCTTTTTAGTTTATTTACTACGGTCTATTCTGTTGGTGCAAAAAACTTGTCATATTTGAAGAAATTGAAGCAGGATATCTTACTTTGAAAATATTTTCAAAAAGTAGGAGAGTTGTGTAGTGGGAACAATAATTAATTCTATAAATACTTTATTTCCAAGTCTTACTTTGCTTTAATAACCCAGTATTAACAAACAATATTTCTTCAATGTTCACTATTTGTGTAAATCATTTTATAACATGAGCTTTCAAAGCTTATGCAAAGTTTTTTATCGGTCAATTATAAACGTTCGTTACAATTCTTTTCCATATTTTTTGGAAATGAATTAAAAATTCTCTCACACCTCTTTTGAAGAAGTGGATGAAGAAAACTTCATAATTCACCACTTCAAATGAATTTATTATTTAAAAAACTGATGAAGGAAGTTAAATTTTATTGAAACTTTTTCTTCTTTGAAGAACCGCTTATTTTCTACTCTATTATTTTCCAGCATATAAATCTATGTTGGCAGAGATTTAACAGCTATACATAGATGACGTCCTTCCTATATTTGTAATCATTGGATATTTTATCAACTTGTCTCTGCGTTTTCTTAGAAAAATTAAGGGCAAAATCAAATATCACTGGGGTTGATGTTGACAAGTGGGAGAGGTGAAAGTAGAAATAAAATTTTGGCATGACTTGTCTGGGAAATATAAAGAGAAAGCATAAAGAGAAAGATTAAGAGAACGTTTTTAAAAAGAATGTAAAAAGTCGACTAGGAATTTAGAAGGGATTAAAAAGAGGAATAAGTCACTATTTTTCTACGTCATTGATGCATTTAATACCATGTAAATTTCATCAAGCATGCATAACTTCAGGCATAACTGATCCAGCATGCACCCTATACATTTGCAACATTCTCTTTCGTGGGCTTTTAATAGCATCAATTAGTGCACATAGCAAAACCAGACTGAATTGTTCTTATTGGCATTCTTTTATACAGGTATTGGGCTTCAAGTTCTGAAATTGTGTTCACTTTCTCATTAGACATACAAGTTTTTCGATATCATTGACCAAAAAAAGACTGTAATTTTCTGGTAAAAGTTTCTGAAATGTTACAATACGTACTGCACTTGCGAAGCCCCTGGATGTGAGACCGCAAAAATTACTGCGTAGAGGATGGCAAGCTTGAAGGTCACTGGCTTGTATGTACATGCATAGGTTATCTTCTAAGGTGCCTTCAAAATACCACTCCAAGAAACTGAAGACGAAGAAAGATTTTCATACTTTTGTATCAGTTAAGTTGCTTTGTACAATTAACATACTATTTATAAAGAGTGGAACATTTTTGTCACTGTGAGTTTGGTTCCAATTTATACTAAGTAGTTGTAGTGAGTTATAGTTAGCATGTTTTCGTATGGATCTGTGTTTTTTTAAGAAAACTATCAGTTCTGTAGTCAGCACAAATAATCATTTTGAGATTACAGCTAAAATGTGAAATCTCTGGAAAATCTAAGTACATCCTTTTTTACAATTGATCCCCAATCAAGAGAAAATGAACCGAATCAATTTAGATTTTGATGCCATCAGAATTGAAAATTTCTCCTTTATTAAGATAAAACTTTGAAGAGGCGTTTTAAAACAATGCAAAAAACTTTATTTTCAAACAGAAAGAAGACTGCAATCGCAAACAGTAAGAAAACTTCATTTCCAGATAGTTAGAAAACTGTATTTTTAAACAGTAAAAAACGTTATTTTAAGACAGTAAATAAACTGTATTCTCAAACTCTTGGAAAATTTTACTTCCAAACCATAAGAAAATTGTATTTATGCGATGTACACTGATAGAAACATCAACACCGGCAGTCCTCCACCTGTCTCTGCAAGATACAGACAGACAAGGACTACCAGAGCAGTTTTACGACTTTGCTGCTGATATATATATATATATATATATATATATATATATATATATATATATATATATATATGTTGGGCTTATTTTTATAACTATAATATCAAAGAAAACTTAGCAATTTAAATGAAAATCTATTTTGATATACTTCTTCTCGTTTCAGTTCCGCTTGATTATGTTTATCGTCCGCTAAACTTGAATTGTTTTTATTGCGCCCAGTAGTATATACTGGATACTTTTTACGATTCATCATCGCTACTTAATGCATGTGAATGCAAGAGTATCTTAATAATTATTTTGTTACTGTGGTTTTCAATTTTCTTGAATTCAATATAAATTCCCAAATTGCCGTTGTCAAATAAGGAGATTTAGACGTAATATTTATGGTCCTGCCATAGTTATTGTAATGCATTATTCGAACGATGTCATATATTCATGAATTCGTCCTACCATGCGCTTTCCTATAGTGTAAATGTGCCGATTTAAGCATATCATAAAATTTTAGAACGGATAAAAGAAAGTATGGCGTTAATGCCATTAAATGATAGAATTACTTCTTGTTAAGCAAAAATTCATACTTTTAGAAATGAATATTTTCGTTTGAATTGAGGAATGTGATGAGAAACCATAGTTCAGTTGTGGACGAAAATTAAAAAGTCTACAAAATAAATAAAGCTCATAATGGTGGAGAGGAAAGAATTACAACCATGCAATCTGTTCATTCAAACTTCATTTGTAATTGAATTACGGTGCATGCAAGATTGTCGTAATTCATATGTTCAAATATAAGTCTCATGTTTCGAATGCTTGAATATTGAAGCTTCATGGTTTGCTATACAGTTAATAATAGTTAATAAATATGGCTTTAGAACATTGACCGAGGGTAGTTTCACGCAAGGCATTTGCGTTTATTTTTCCGGACAGTAAATGTGAAAAGTATGTAGTTTCAGCAGGTATTTTTACTGGTGATTTCATTGTTTGCAGTGCTATTACTTAGCTGGGTTTTATCGACTTTAACCTATAATATACAAATTTACACATATAAATCCCGCTTGCTACAAATAATTAAACTATTCGCACTTGACCCATGTATCAATCATGGTAGTTCCATCAGAAAACTGTATACTCGAAATTTATTTCTATCTTCATAGTTCATGTATCAGAAATTCGACTTTTTAAGTATATTGTGTTAAAATTTATTAGAGTGTGCAACATGACATGCGTGATACCAAACCAAAGTACATAAGAACTTTTGATACTTAAATTAATATTAAAACATTTCCAGCGCTCAGTGGAGTCGGTCAGGTCATTTTACTCGTGAATACGATTATGAGGATCATTTCTTTGATATTTACCCGAGAATTTATTGCCATAGGCATGCAGACAATAAACAACTTTCAGCTCTGTGATTATGGCCGTTTTGGTAGGATTGGCGTGCTTCAAAGCCTGCTTATTTTACAATATAGTGGTACCTGTTAAAACTGCAGCCCGCCCATAAGCAACAAGCAAAATTGCGTGAATTTATCCAGTCAATCTTTGGTCTCAACTGCCATTGATCGGCCTCACGCGATGCTGCCTACCTACTATACTCTATTGACTCGATGGCTGTAGAACTTTAACTTCACTGCATAATTCTTCTATTTTAGGGGCCATTTCTTATCAAGAACACCCGAGTTGTAAGCATACAGAGCCTTTGCAGTTTGCCCGTTCTCTCCCAATAAGCTTCACTTACTGTACTTAAGAAATTAAATCCGTGAGTCATAATTATGAGTACTTAAGGGTATTATGAACGCCTACCTACTATTTTCTTCCATAATAATATTTTGCGCTCTCAGTCGACGTTTAAGTTCGTTATTAGTAGTAAAGCAGTAAATCAACAGAAATTACAGCAATTTTATGCACGTCCGTGAGAGTGTTCGCAAGAAATGTTCTCCATTTCAAAAATGTATATTTTTCATACAAATTCATCCAGGTATTCTAATCATAGCAAACTATTAATTTTAATTGAAAGATAATATATGGAATGATGTGTTAATTTAAATTTAATTATTTTCAAGCACTTTCAACCGATTATTTTTACATCAATAATTCAGTTTCTTGATCTGCTATATATGCTGAGATTTTTCCCATACACGTATGTATTTTCTGCACGCATTAAGCATAAGGAATTTTTATCGTATCCACCGAAAGAAGTGAGACGGCGACATGCTTGGGACGAAAAAAACTGGAGCATTTCTAATTGGATGACCATCCTTTACAGTTAATTCAACCAAGGCGTGACAATAGAAATGATGGAACTCGGTCACACAAAAAAGGATTGACGCCAAGATAGAAGATCCACCAAACTCAATGAATTAAAGGCCTTAATTGCACTAATTAGAAAAAAACTTTAACTGATCGTATTGATATCTGTGTGGAGGTAAATTTTCATGTTGTATTCAGGCACATTATTTTTAAATAGTTGCTCACAGGATACAGTTAGTATCCCTCATTCGAAAAAAATGCATATGTACTACTTATTTACTAGAATGATGTAAAAATATTTAGCGTTTCCTAGCGTATGTGTAAGATTTCTGGAATTCGTAAATCAATCTCATTGTTTGTACTTGTGTTTGCTTTAGAAATGTTTATAATTTACGAAAATATATTAATTGTATTATATGACTTTACTGGATCAGGTTCATAAAATTCCTAAATAAATTTAAGCTTCATGGATATATAAAATTAGAAAATACGTTTTACTATCCCATTCCCTAGTTCGCTGTGCAAGCGAAGCAAGTCCAAGAATTTATTTTGCTTTACCTTTCTTACGCCAGTGCATGAATGATGTAAGATCAGAAATACGGCTGACTATACTTTTCTTATACCACAACAGAACTGAAATAAGATCAAGAATTTGTTTCACTGCTTCTTTAGGTTCGCTGCACATGCGATACACAAAACCACATGCATTCCAAGAAGCAAGTTTTGTCCCATTCTTCATGGTTGGTGCCAGGAGTTTACTAGCTGAAGTGGGTCAACCCTTTTATTAGTGCATCTGTGAAAGGAACCAGTGGTACATGCGCCCACTCAAAGGGTTTGTAGGACAAGCTGGCAATAAATTGGAATTGGTCTACTTTCAATCGGTGTTTTTGAGCCGCCAGGTTCAGTTTAAACTGAGACTTCGTCATGTGATCTTACTTGAGAGTTCTCGTCTAAGACCTCACTGGAGGTAATTTTAATTTAAGAGTTTTTATGTTCATGTATATGTAAAGATAAGGATAATGTAAGCTTGTAATTTTCCAGTAATATAATCGAGAAGCAAATTGCGCTTCGTTTCAGAAGTTTTTTGACCACTCAATAACTTCAATTGAGACAGAAGAGTTAATAAGCTTCTTTCTATTGGTGTATCATCCCACAGCAATGGCCGTTGATTTTCTATGGTGAAATTTTAATACCACGCTAGCTGGATAACTTATCCTTGTGTAAGGCTCACTATCAAACTCTTGAGCAGATTTATTTCTTCTCTTGGACGCCAGAGGAATAAAAAATGCTTCTCTAGACACAAGCTCGGTGCGTTGATGGTACATCACCGAACGCTAACTCTAAGAGCTCCTCTTGAAAAGCATACTTTTAATCACGGGCGATATTCGCTAAGAAACTCTTGACACGTGTCTTGTACAAGCTCTGAACCGCCAAGATAAAATCGAAGCTGTTCTTTACTTTCTCACTTTTGCAATAGAGTTTATCTGATTGCAGTGACGCCCGAGCTTAAGTTACAATGCTGCTCAGGGCGAACAAGCAACGACCGAATTCCTGTGCATGGACTACAAGTAAAAGAATCCTATCGCGCTACACCTCAGGTGTTCTTGGAACATGTGCAAGGAATCCTATCATAATCTTAGAGAGACGTAATGCATTGAAAAAATTTCCTCCGAATTCATTAAATGGAAGTTACTTTAGTCGTTCGTACTGTATATTTAAATCATGGATGTGAATTTGAGTACGTCCAGTTTCAAAGGCATCACGCTTTTCAACCTTTGCTGAGGTTTTTCCTGGAATAGTTTCTAAAGAGTATTTTGAGAATATGTATTTCTTATAAAATGGTAAATTATTTATCCTCCAAGCTCATTTGTGAACGGTAACCATAACAAAAACAATTACAATTTTTTTAGTGTCGGGTAATTTGAACTAATTGAATGAAAACAGGTAATACTGTACGTAGAAGATTTAACGATAGACTCCTGTCGTGTGATTTATTAAATTCAACTGAGTGGAAATGTTTGCATTATTTTTTGAATCAACCGCTTAAAATTGATTATAATAATTATTTTTAGAATAGATTATGAATAAGTGAAGTTAAAACCGGAAAGAACAGCATAAAGTCAGCCAAATATTCCTTTTCCAGAACTAAGTTTCTTAGGTAAGGGCTAAAAATTGAAGTTAAAACTGGACAAAATTACATAAAATCAAACAGCAAAGTCGTTCACTCAAACATGTTTTGTTTTCGTCGTTTACAAAAACAAGGTCCCGCCTATTCAGTTGCAATGATATTTTTCCCTCGGTTGTGAAGCTTTTTAATGTACGACTGTATTTCGTTTTTTGATTAAATTTTGAATGCATTAACTTCTTAAGAGCCACCAGTTAAAATTGTTTTCAACCAGATTTGCAGGATAACCAGAATGCATTTTTAAAAAAGCATGAAAAGTGTTTGAGAATATATAAATACATTCAATATCACAAATCAAATCTTCTGAGGATTACTATCGTTAAAAATTGAAAAAAGGAAAAACAAATTACGTTATCAGATTATATTTATGAAACACGGCAGCAATCTTCGTCGATAAATACCATGTACAGAGACCGACCATAAGCAACAAAAAATTCAGAACTGCTGTTGCACAGATCTTAAACCACATTCAGCGATCGTATTTTTAAACGCCCTTTAGTTAAAACACTATCCCTTCTGTGTTACTTTTATCAAATAAGCTTTATTTTCGTTAAGACATTCCAACAAGTACAGAAAAAAGCCTGAAGCTTTGGTTGGTGAAATTGAAGCTTAGAAACAAAAAATTAGGAAGTTTAAACTGTACAACAACTTTGTTGACATTCTTTTTGCAATCATACGTGCACATACACTGTACGTATGTATGAAATGTGCTTCAATTGAGATTTAAGTAATTTTTTCTTATTTAACAACTGAATGAGCTACAAAACATTTAAGCTTTCATGAAAGTATAATTATATGTAAATTTTATGAATTCATAGTTAAGAAGGGTTAATTTTTCACTTTTTCTAGCACTACGACAGTAATTATTTATTCTGTAGTGCAGCTATGGGTTCTGATTGTTTCTTGAAGTACAAATTATAAGCTTCCGTTACGAAGATCTAATGTGAGACTACGTAATACTACAGTTTGATGTACATCATTGCTTTCACAAACATTACATAAAAATATAAACCTCTGAACCCAATGTGACACTAGAAGATAGATATTACTACGCTGAAATCGAAAAGCTAAAAATTCAAATCTATTATTACATTTTTAAGTGTTCTGGGGATCTATCACATTCGTAAATAGCCTATCATCCTAAAACAACTAAACTTAACTAATGTTAAAAATTCAACTAAATTGAGAAACCATTTTTTCCATTTGACAAAAATAATTTGACTTTTCTGTAAAAACATCTGAATTTTTTTGAATTTTACGAACATTCTCGTACTCTTATTTAAGAAAATGTTGTTTAGTATTAGATCATGATGAGAACAAGGATGTGTCATCACCTACATGAGCCCTGCTGTGAGACTGTGATGCTTTAAGCATAGTGATAAACTTTCACCTCTGTTGTGGTGCTTAGGTCGTCACTCTTCTTCAAGACTGCAGCAAAATTTAACTCCAATGAAAGATATTATGCACCAGCACTTCCATTGAAAATTTTAGTGAAATTTGGCTGCCATGAATGAAGTGATGCATCATTATCTCTGTGTAAGCAAGGTGATCAGTAGGGTGATGCTGAAAATACTGTGCCAGGCATGATGTTTCTTTAGTATGGTAGAACGAGGATAGTGGTAGAACGAGGATAGTGATAGAACGAGGATAGTAGTAGAACGAGGATAGTGGTAGAACGAGGATAGAAGTAGAACGAGGATAGTAGTAGAACGAGGATAGTGGTAGAACGAGGATAGTAGTAGAACGAGAATAGTGGTAAAACAATGATAGTGGTAGAAGGAGGATTGTGGTAATTCAAAGCAAGTGGTTGAGTCATCCCTTCTATATAAGCAAAGTCATGAAGATGGTGAACATACCATGGATGTGATGGTATTCATCCAGCATGGTACTACAAGGCTAGGTGACGGAGAGGACTAGATGGAGAAGTAGTTGGCGGAGAGCCAGCGACATATTAAAGGGGATGGCGTCGATGGATGCAGCACGAGTCTCTAATTCCACACCAAGCTCACACCCGAACTGTAAGCAACACTGCAAGATCAGGCCCTTCCTTCACACTTTATGTGTTTGCCACGGATTTTCAGTGATTGTCCTAGTGTCGATAATGATTGTATTTTAAATTACTTTTCATTGATAACAGTAATGTTATTAGAATAATTAACTACATGGGTGAAAAATGCTCATAAAATTAAGCCTTCTGTGCTCCAGTACGATGGTTATCGAACGTGAACGAGCAAAACTAAGTTTTAATGTTAAAAATAACTTATATATTCAGGGTCATGAGTAACGAGCGACTCATGTTGTGCAATTTAAGTTATTTTAATTCCTTCACGTCAAGAAACTCAAGTACTGGTTCCTGCATTGTTCTGGGCACATAATTATTTCAATCACCAATTCAAATTGGTAACAATCTGCACTCATAATATGGTTAAACTTACAAACATACGTATTTTACGACGCAAAAATAGCCCTCATTAAGATGAACGCTATGGCTTTAAAATCATTGAAAACATTATTTGTTAAACAATGAATATTTCAGTGCATTTTATCTATTTTTCTAGCTGCAACAGTAAACCTTAGTTTGAATGCACTTCGTAAATTTGTGATCAAAATTGATTTATGTTTACAATAAATTCTTCATATTAGTTAAATGATGAATAAATACATCTTCACGAGAATTTTTGGTATAAATGTTTATTGGTGGTAAATTTTGTCAAATTCTCTTCGATCTTACGTCAGAATATCGACAGCTCAGTGAGTCCCAAGCTTCTATGATGTTTCTGGTCAATGGTTTTCATTTCATGGGCTTCCTTTGCCATTAGATGCTATTTGTGTCTTCAGATGATATTTAAAACGGTTTCTAGTGAGCTGAAATGATGCAGTCGAACAATATTGCTTCTGAGTTTTGTGGAGTACTTCAAAATTTGGAAAACATTATTTTCATTTAGAACTTAAAACAGCCTCGAAACGCTTCCATTCTTTCGTTATTTCAAAGACCTGATAACGCCTTAACTTATTTCCGTATTTTAAAAACACGCTTAACGGTTTGAAGCTTATTGTCAACTTTGGAAAGAATAGATGATCGTTTTTAATTTGATTTTGCATATTCAAAATTCCCGAGCATTCACAATACTTACTATTGCAGTTTTTTCCACGAGGTCTATCGTCAGATGGTAGTACAGAAAATAAGATTTAAACTTACTTCTTCGCCTACACAATATTATATGAGACTAAAACCTGACTGCATTATTTCCTTCGAAAATTAGAAAGTATTCCTGTAGATAAAAAATTATCTAAAGGTATTCAAAAAACCTAAAGCTGAGATATTAAGGTATATTTAAATGCAATAGCTTTCCGTTCAAATCAAACGCACTATGATCATGTAAAAATTAGATTACCAGACTTCTATTCATAATTATCGAATGACGTTGCTAAAATTATATTATGATATACAAGGCTTAAAAAAATTGATTGGCTAACAATTTTGGTTGATCTATGTGCAAGCCACTTCCAAACTATGAAAAATAATATATAAGAATTTTTCACAGCCCTAAGAGCAAGTTGACAGATAATGCATCAATTCATAATGTTTAGCGTACCATAACATTTTGGATTTCCATCGTACTGTAAAAGAAGAATTTCTCGATGGTGCATAATTCAGAAGCAAAATTACTCTCGTTTGAGCAATTTTCTCCAAAAGACATGAGAATGTACGTCGATTTTCCGGCTCAGTTGATAGATCTATAATTACACTTTAAATTACCTCATGCAGTGCTCGCTGAAAGTTGAAGTGAATATTCATAAAAAATGCAGTATTAGCTGCTCATTTCCTGTATTTAACTAACAATGCAATGATGAATTGATCCGCAAATTAGACCTAATTACGACGTCTTTAAATAATACTCAACTATAATTGGTTCCAGATGCAATCCAGTCTTTTTATATTATTGATTCACGAAAGGAAATTGTGTGCATTGTAAGACACATCTATTATTGGCAACTGCACGCGTTTCGCAAGTATTTTATCTCTTCGCATGCGTTGTTGCACTCCGCATGAAAGTATTTCTAACTTGCACCGATTTTTTAAGAGAATTGTGGACAATCATATTTTGAAAATGTGATGGATTTTGGAATACGAAATGAGCATAAGAGTAAGCTATTTTTGCCATTAAAATGAATATTTGCACTCAAGTTCAATAACAAATTATTCATACCCACTATATTACATAGTTTTGTGCCAGTGATTACTAATAAACATCTTCCTCTAGTCGAAATGTTAGTTTTTGTACAACAAGACGGTTAGACTGGCCTAGAATCTCAAAAGAAAATATCATTATGCAAAAAGCACGACACTGCATTGATAGTATTGCTACAGCAGTCAATCAATGGCAACTAAAGTCTGATTTCACAAGGAACCTTTCACAGTGGATGTTTGAGCAGCAAAGCATAAACTTGCAACCAAATATGAAACATTTACGTACACAAATAACTAAATAAAACTCAAGCAAGAGTCTAACAACTCTTAAACAGGAAAGTGAAGTGCAAATTGCAATAGACTGAAAGCAGCGGGTGAATGTTTATTAATTTCTATAATGCAATGTTCACGATTTAATAAGAACATGACCTCCGGAGCTGTGGGCAAATATGCTCCCAATATAGACACTAATGGACTGCTCCCTAATGCTCAATATATTATGCTAAGAACTGCTCAATATGCTCGAACCTCTCCCTGATTAACTCATCAGAGTGTCATCAACATGGCAACGCTTGGATAATCGAGATGGAAAGACCTGTATAAGGTTTCCTAAAATCAGCTCGTATCAGAGCTGCTCAATTTATTTCACGGAACTTCTAATGAAATTACGTTCTTCCAAATCCTCCCTTCATTTTTTCGTTGCTTTGATTAGAAGAAAATGTAATTATGTGTGCGATGATTTAGTAGTCCACGATAAACCGCTGATACTTAAATTGCAGTTTTGGTGCATATGAACTGTATTCAAAGTCACAGTTTAAAATAAAAATTGAAATTGATTATCTGATGGTAGGTTAGTAATCTTTTCTACTTTCATGGTTGCTTAATGAACAGTTGTAGTCTGTTTAAATACTTACTTCAATTCTAAGATTATCCAAAATCAACTTCAACCGTAAGTTACCTAGCATCAACTTCAACTATATTGTTAACTAGCACCAACTTCAAAACTTCAGTCATAATGTTACCTAGTACCAACTTAAAAACTTCAACCCTCATTTTATCTAGTACCAACTTAAGCCATAATATTACCGACCATCTTCTTAAAAAATTCAACCATAATCTTACATACCGCGACTACGGCCATTTTACCAACATATCGATTTTAACCACTAAGCTACTGTCATCAATCACTGAACTTATCTCAAGGCTTCCTCTTAAGATGATTAGAAATCTTCAGCTATCATTTCTAACATGTGAGCAGGTAGATGCCAATGACCATATAAAGCAGACCAGACACTAATTGACATTTTTAGTTGTTCATGGATTGGTCATTTTGAGCCTAATTATCATTGTGTTTGAGCGTCAGTATCTGGCTGACTGGAAGCCTTTGGAGTGTCTCTAAAAATTTCGCCTTTGCTGCTCATTCTTTCTGGAACAATATTGTTTGGTAAATTTGCCATCAGTGCTCAGTTTACACGGATTGTTAAATTTTCTACAGTTAATTTTTTAACGCCAGGATAACAATTTTATAATTCAACGACAACTCCAGCTTATTATTGATACTAGTATTTAATTACAGATCGTAGAAGCTTGAATTGAGCGTAGAACAGTGATTTCAAGTGCCTGCCTGCTCTGATGAACGCTGGCATAAGCAAATTAAATGCTGCCAAGTTTCCATTGAGTAGCTACCGTGTAGGGCGATCTATAGGACATTGCATCGGCTGATACCTGCGAGTGTCCGTTCCCATGTCCGAGTATAAAGAGAATGAACACAAAAGAGGCAATACATTGCGGGCCGAGATTCATGCCTCACCGTATAGAACTGAACCACACCGTGGTGAACAAATCTTCGTCCTTCATGAAAGATGACTCGTTTTTGAACGAGCATTGTCTCACATATGATCTTCAAAGGAAATTAGGCAGGAGCATGAAAGTCTGTCAATGATATGCGAAAGAATTTACAAAGTTCCTGAGAGTAACAAAATTAAGCGCTAAAACGATGCAGTCATCGAGATATAGTTTCACAATCTGACGTGCCATTCTCATGGATTTAATTTACGAAAATTTTTAAAATTAATTTCACATCATTTCTCTCAGTATCTTGGCTCACTTATGCTCTACTTCACGAAAAATTGACCAGTTTGGGTAAATGATGCCATGCTTGTCAGTTTAGCCCAGAAGCTCGCAGAGAAACCCAAACGCTTCGGGATTAAGATGTTCGGTTACGAAAGCCAATTTTTACCAGACAAGACAACCTACAAGGAGACAGTACAATTAACGAAGACGTGAAAACGAAGGTATGACAACATGCTTCATAATCCAATTGGCCATTCCTGTGTCTCGAACGAACGGTAGAGGAATATTGATGAAGCCGTCTTGTTTCGAGCTGCGTTCTCCTGCGATGCTTTTAGTCTGTTAGACATCTCTACCCAGCTCCACTGAATACGCTCACAAAGAGATAGTTATTAAACAGATATCAAAAAAGTGAATACAACATTCACTGAACTCTATTTTCGTGTACATAAACCTGCTAGATATATTCCAAAAATCTTTTGAAATTTCCTTTAGGCTTTCAGGCCAGCGAGGATTTTTCCGGATAAATTTATTCAGGTCATCCCTATATTTAAATATCATCACGACTGTTCATATATGAATCAGACTGTCTTCTCCTATCGAGCTAACCTTTAGTGATGATTTAGATCTTTACAAAAGTTTAAATATGTTTTTATGGTATTTAGTTATTGTACAAAAAGTTCTAAACGTAAGGCTAATTTTAAAGGTGTAAGATCGCAGAAGAAATAAGAGTAATAAAACGTATGTTGCAAACTTGACGTTTAGGTCACTAGTGTTAATAATAAGTGTAAGTTAAAGGTTTATAAGATTAATTATAAGTTAAACGTAGAAGTTTAGTAGATTTGTAGAAAGTAGGACATAAAAGTTTATAAGACTGATAATGAGTAGGACTTAGAGGTTAATAAGATTGAAAATAAAAGTGACGTAGATCATAATGAGAGATTGAATAAGTGTGACTTGGGGTTTGATAATAGCCATAACGTAGAATTAAACAAGGTATATAATCGTGACGGCAAAGAGTCTGGGGTAATAAAAAGTGTGAAGCTTTAGAAAATATGAATAATGATGAATGTGACGTCCAGAATAAAAAGATAAATAATAAGGGTAAGATTGAGGTGAACGAGATAAATAGTTAGGGTAAATTCGAAGGTAACAAGGTAAATAACAACGGTAATGATGGGGGTAACGAGGTAAATAATAAGGGTAACGTGTAAGATAAAGTAAGTTAGATGGGTAACGCATGGGGTACACAATATATGTGTTAGCATGAGTAGTAAGGTGATAATTAGTTCTGAATTCAGAGTAACACACGCGTCGTAATAAGTATTCGAGAGGTTCACTAATCAGGAAACATGCATTGTAATACATTATATAAATAAGTACATATAGTAATTATATACTAATAAATATTACTATATAGTAATTTTAAAATAATAAAGGCGTTAAAATTAATATGTAAGTGGTTAACTAATCAGAAAAAATGAGTTGTAATAAATTATGTATTATATATAGTTATCATAGAGTAAGAAATAGGTTAAAATAAATATTTCAGTGGTTAACTAATCAGGAAATTGTGTTCACCATGTTATGTGCAACCGCAACGTCATTACGTTATTATTTCTATCTTTATGTTACAAATTGTAATAATTAGTACTTCACTGTGCCAAAGTTTTGAATTTCTGTTTAATATATTTAATTATAAATATTACATATAGGTATTATATTATATATGATATTTATTTAACTATAAATTACCATATCAGCGATAACTCGGAATGTTATTATATTATTTAATATTATATAATAAGTTAGATTTATATAACTATAAAAACCCTCATTAGCCATAACTAGGGATTATCACGTTGCTTCTCACGTTAGTAAACAGAGTTGGAGCAACAGTCATTATTATGCAATAAATTTTTAACAGAACCAGAAAGTTTCCTGTCCATGCTAAATTTATGAATTCGCCAAGTCATGTTAAAATATTCATAAATTCATACTCTAAGATGCAATTTTATTTGCAGTTGTACTCATTTAAGAAAATATTCTCAACAACATAAACTAAAAATTTTTGACCCATAAATTTTCTAGAGTATCAACAGATGAATGAATTTCTGAATAAAATACGCTAGAAAAACTGTGCTGCTATTAGTTTATCTAAGATCAAAGTTTCATATATGTACATATTTAGGTTCAACGCAAATTCAAAATAAAATTATAACTGGCCACCAATTCTAATTCTATTTTACTAAACCGTTTTCTGCGCTTAATTTATCGAGCGTATAATCAAGAAACGTTATTTCTATGAAAATAATCATTCTGGGCTCAAACCGAACCTCATATGAATTGAATTTATCCAGGGCTTAAGCATGTACGTGTCATACGAGTAGCTATAGAAATAATCATTCCGTGTTTTAAACTTGCAGATGTCCAATTTCAGAGCTATTATGTCAAACAATTTCCTTTCAAAAATTATTGAGCTTTGTCTGCGTTATCGCTAGCAAGCGCATCGTAAATACTCGTCTGCAAATCATCGATTTTTCCAGGGCTGTATTCTAGCGAATTAAAGATTTTATATCATGCACAAGCAGCGGCTTCATAAGTACAGAATCTAACTCCTGTGAGGGCTGCTCTATATCGTAAGTGCTATGTGATAGAAATTAGCCAGACATAAATAAAGGGTCAAAATAACCAGTAATCTGAGTCATGAATTTCTAGCCGCACGTCCTATATATTATCGCAGTACTGTAATGATGGCAATAAAGACGAACATCGAGCTCCTTGCAAATGGCTGCTCTTCAATGAAAAATTGCTAAAACTATGTGTCTAAGTCGTCATTTTAAGTCAAGCCAGTCTTTGGCTGTCCGAAGCAAATCGTTATTTCTCTTATCGGAAATTTTCCTCACAATTAAGGGAATAAAAATGGCCCTGATTGCTGTCTGGTGAAGCTCTCGAGCGGCCCTAAGGAAGGCGTGTATTATGTTCTGAATAAGGCTATAAAGACCAGGGTAGTTGCTGCTATACTCATTATGCTGGCAGCAACTTTGCAGCGTTATTTAATATTCTATGAAAATTATTTTGCCGGACAGGTATGAAGATAGAATACAAAAACATGCATATGTATGTGAGTATGTAATGAAACTTCACTGAATTTATACAGGTATTAATAAAGCTCATCTATTTTAACATGCGTTATCCCACACCAGTACATTCAAAATGCTCATGAATAATTTTGTTGAGATTTATATCCATGTAACAATTTTGTGAACATTTCATTATCCACAGCAGTTAATTTTAATCCTAAAATGGCAATGAATGATGCCTAAAATGTCCTACATCGATTTTTTAGACTATGGGGTAAAATTATCAGAACATTTTCATATCAAAATCGATTTAATACGAAATTAAAGTTTTTAAACAAAAATATATAAAATTAAATTATCAATCCCTGTGGGAAGCCTTTCAAAATTTGAAGATTTATTTTTAAGTATTTCTTTTCAACGTGAATTGTATTATGCACAGATAAGCCAAACAAAAAATACCAAACATTTATTTTATACGTGCATAGAAGTACGTTCATTCCTGCAGGTAAACATGACCTTATGAAAATGAATGCAAGTGGGAATTTATGATCATCTGCATATTTTTTACGACTATTAAGGTTTGATGATCAGCTGAACAACATCAAAGCTGAATAAAAAAAATTCTCAGTAACATTAGCATCAAGGTAACAAAAATTAAACTTTCACAAAATCCTTTTGATTTAAAATACAATTCACAAATGTGACATAGATCTTATAAATTTTAATTATTTAAATCCGTACGTAATATCATAAAGAATATTTTGCTACAAAATCTCCATGTCAATTGAAGCACACGAATCAAAATGATTACGTTTTTATTTTACTTCACCTTGGTTATTGATGCAGGTATCCGGAGTCGCAGGTAGAGAAACGAACGAGCACTACGATCAAATCACTATTGGAATCCATGTTCCCCAACACTCCCCATTCTTCCCCTAACCCTGGCCCCTTTTTCTACCCTCTCAACCTCCTCTCACATCCCCAAGAACCCACTCCCATCCACCCCTCTGCAACCCATTCCTACCCACCTCTCTGCAACCCACTCGCTTTTCTCTCACATCTCCAAAAACCCACTCCCACCCACCCCAACCCAC
>VCRD01000178.1:0-34458 GCA_006783055.1 Trinorchestia longiramus
TCTTCTTACGGCCGTACCGGTATCCACCTCCGAATCCTCCATATCCTCTACGGAATCCACCATATCCACCACGCCATGGCTCTGCGGCAGCCTCGGGTTCAGGGTCAGCATCCCTCTTCTTGCGGCCGTATCGGTATCCACCTCCGAATCCTCCATATCCTCCACGATATCCACCAAATCCACCATAGCCACCACGCCAGGGTTCAGCAGCAGCCTCGGGTTCAGGGTCAGGGCTGGCGTAAGCCACAACCGCGAAAGCGGCAACAGCGAGCAGCAAAAACTGCAAAACAAATCGTAATGTTATCAACAATATAGGCTACAATTGGGGAACAAATCGCAATGTTATCAGTAATACAGGCCATAAACCGCAAAACATGTCGTAATGGTATCAGTAATACAGGCAATAACTAAGGAACATGTAATGTTATTGGAAATACAGGCCAGAAACAGTAACTGCGAAGCATGTCGTTATGGTATCATTAATACATGCAACAACTGTGGAACATGTCGTAATGTTATTAAAAATACAGGCAACATACAGCAAAACATGTTGTAATGTTATCAGAAACTAGCAGGACCCGCAAATAATTCGCAGTTGGTTCAGTAGCATGATTTTACAAGTAGTGAATAACTTAACAATCATTGATTATATGATTCAACAACTTTGATGCCATCCTAGAAAATTAAATGAAACCACTATAATGTTACACAGGACATGAGTGTTTGTATATATTCTATATATAATGAGAGACCCATTTAACTTAACACAACCTTTCTAAAGAGTAAAACTAAAATAGCGAACTAAATTTGTCATTTATTGCAGCATACAGATAATCAATCACTTATTATAGCATGCTTATAGTCAATTTATCATACATGAGAATTAAAAATCTGCTGTAGAATTCAAGGGAGAAGATTTCTGCCAACCAACACAAACAAGCACAGGTATGGCTTCAGGGTACCCAAACTCATACACATTAATGAATTACTTCTTTGTATACGATATTTCTTGTAAATGTGATTCCTCTTCTGTGGCCATGCGTGGAATTATTAAGATGTAGGACTTTAACTCTCACATTTTTCATTGCTTTTGCTCTTGAAAATGCTACATAGAGCTGGCCGTGGGTGAAGCATGGCTTTGGTAAATATATGCCAACTCTATCATATCTTTGACCCTGAGCTTTATTTATTGTCATTGAGTAGGAGAGGCAAACTGGGAATTGAGTGCGATGAAGAAGGAAAGGAATATTGGCATCGCTAGAGTTCAGTTTTATCCTTGGGATAAGTCACGAGTTGCTTGCCTTTCGTCTTCTCGCAAGCGCTGTCGGCTCTTTCTCTGTCGCTCTCTTTCTACTTCTCTTTGTTCTCTTATTCTCTGCTCCATTGTTTTAGATCAGGGGTGGGCAAACTTTTCAGTGCAAGGGCCACGTTCAAAAATTCGCAATTTCATGGAGCTGCATAGTGCTGGTTCGCACATAAGTAAGGTATTGTCGGTATCACTGACACGCTAGCAGCACTTTTTAAAATTTAAAAAAATTCAAAAATTTCAAAAAATTCCAAAAATTCCAAAAATTTCAAAATTCCTAATAACTGACAAAATATCAAAAATCTAAAAAATCCCGAAAATTCAAAAAATTCAAAAAATTCAAAAACTAAAAAAAGAAAAATTTTAAGCAATTTAAAAAATTAAAACAAAATTAAAAAATAAAAAACTAAAATATTCAAAAAAACTAAAATATTCAAAAAAACTCAAAAAATTCGAAAAATTCAAAAAATTAAACCGTTTGAAAATTTACAAAATTAAAAACATTAAAAATTAATTTAAAACAAAATTTAAACCCTTTAAAAATTGAAAAAAGGAAAAAATTCTAAAACCAAAACATTCATTAAATTCCCAACCCAAAGTAACGTAACATAACGTGACCCGACCCCAACCGTATAATAGATACCGCAATGAAGGGTGTGACGCACAGGTACGATAGTCGTAAGCGTATTAATATATAGATTATTGCATTAAATTTAGTGATTACACATGTATAAAATATCTTGACATCCGATTAAATCAAATACTAGTATTATAATTTGAACACAAAGAGCTTGAAGACTGAGATGTTTACCCGGATGCCCGAATTCTTGGAATAAAGTGGCCAGAGTTTACGTAGTCGTAAGTGTTGGCGCTGGTGTTTTGTGATGAAATTAGCGTAGCTTCTACCAGAATACAAAACTTCACGTGTAACTACTGAGGCTTGTCCAGAGACGCAGCGCTAACCTACCAGCCTAACGTACTTGTACGTGATGGTGAGCCTCTGTTGCGTCTTCAGTGTCCTGACTATTTACTGTCTGTTGGAACGCTCATAAGAACTTCTACTCGTTGACTTACACCAGTGGGTCATTTGAGCGAATTAAAGAGACTGGAAGTTTTGTGATTCCTGATAAGATTATAATGAAATGAACTAGAAAAATGATTTCATATCATTGTTCCATTTAAGCATACTGACAAAATAAAAGTCTTACTGGAAGGAAAAAGAAATTTGCTTGTTCTTTACTATAGAATAAACAAGCAAAGAGTAAAGTGCAGTCACCAAAATCTCCCAATGTAATTAGACCGACGTTACTTAATAGGCTTCAATTGTTAGTTAATGAAATTTCTATTAGCTAATTGTTAGGTTGGAACGATTTATGGCATCCAATTTTTGAAAGAATAAAGCAAAATGTGATAGGTTAGTTGGTAGTATATTATCAAAAACACCTACAAAAGTAGAGATTAAACTCATTAGAGGGGTCTGGAGTGTTAATATACCATACATAACACGAATTGCAATTAAAAATCTTATTTCTATAAATTATTGTGTAATCAAATGAAAAGTAGTGTGAGTGTAGCTATAGATGTGACTCAGTGTTGAGGTAGATGGCTTTTACGCATCACTTTATGATTATGACATTCATGAGTCATATATTTCATATAGTTTGACAATCGTCTCATAATTATATTAAAGTTTAAATCCAGCACACATCTGTTGGCTGAAAACTTGAGTCCGCAAGTTTTAAACTTGACATTGTCATTTTGAGCATTTGTTGGAAAACAGCATAAAAATATGCAATCTTTCATTTAATTTCACATTCCCTCAATTTCGTAAGATATAGAACAATATTTGCAAGAGGAATGGCATGCATTCTTTATTGAAAATCGCATCGAGAAACTGCGTTTTCTAAAATATTATAGAAAAATTAAAATATTTTCATACATTATTCGAGCAAAACTCTTGTTATTATTAAGACATTGATTAATTCGTTCGTATACGTGAGCTGCAATGCAAATCGATAAATGAAAGTTTAAATATATCATACTGTTCCAGCTCTACCGATGATGTACAGGAATGATACATAAATAATTTTTCCCATGATTGCAAATCATAAACTTTTACGATTACAATGGTTATTGCGTTTAAAAATTGCGCTGGAATTTTATTCGCATTCAGAAACCACTGTGCATCCGCTGTATGAGCAGTTAAGCAGTTTTAAGCTAAGAAGTAGAAATATTCTGACAAAGAAGAAAATAAAATGAGCAGATTTTTCATAATCCAGCTTATGGCCAAGCCATGCAAAAATTCACGATTATTGTGAGTAAATGTTTTTTGACCGTAAAATCCCCCCTTTTAAAAACATTGCGTGTCATAAAGGTAGTGAATTGATACAAAATAAAACCGAGGAGCGATCATCATGATAATTGAGCAAATGTAGGAAAACTTCAGGAAACAGAAAAATTAGAAGTAAGCCCTTCTTCTGGAAATTAAACTGTCACTTTTCATGACACGTTTTAGTTTCACTGTACATTGCTAACAAAATAGTCAATAATATTGCCGGAGTAAAGTTTTCCCATACATCACTTTAAATTGGATTCAGAAGTAAATATGTTATGAGTCTGAAATTCCAAACCGTTGAAGGGTAAAAACGTTAAGTTGAGGTATGCACCAAAAATGCAATTCAGAGAAGGAATGGAAAAATTACATCCTACGAGGACTGTGGGATATTAACATCATTCAAAGCCTTTAAATGAATTGAAATTAATCACTGAGCCTCGATCAAAACGAAAATCATTTTAATTCAAATTTTCGTTCATACAGCTAATAAATGAATAATGTTTCTGGTATCCCTGAAATTCACTCAGCATTTAAAAACTTGCAATTTCAGTTTTGCACACGTTCGAACCATCTCAGTTAATCGAAATTCTGTTAATTAAGATATTAGCTATATTCTAGTCCTCACTTAATATTCTATTTTCTTACAGGTGATAGAAAGATAAGTCACAGACCTCACAATGTGTGATTAACACACTTTTCACTTAGAATGCCATTTACTTATATATTACAATAATATTATTTTCATGAGTTTATCATAATAAATCAGAGGTAAAACAATAAAAAATGTAACTATTATTGATGGCCAAATAAATTTAAGAACTGTCCAGAAATCAGGGGTTTCTAGTTGGACCATTGTCTCAAATGTTAGCCAAGGAAGTACCAACCTGGAGCTTCATGATGTCGAGATCCTCGAGTTCGAGTAGTGTCGACGACATGAGAGGTTCGTTTTATATAGGTTGCCGTCTCAGGCTTCTTTGGTTTGAAGGTCACTGGAAGTCACAATATTCGTTAAAAAAAGTCAGAATCAGAACCGACGGGAAGAGCTAGTGAATTTACACTCCATAATACGTGCGAAAGCAACTTACTCGCACGGTAGGTTAAATTAGAACACCATGAATACAACCAATTACATAGCCTGTTTCTAGAAAATAAAATAAGGTATTTAGTATCAGTAGAAAGAAGTGGGCTTGACTTAATGTCCCGAAAGTCCAGAGTTCTTGGAACGAAGGTTGCGTAACGCCGATGCGAATGCTGCATGCAACCGCGCTGTTCGTTCTCATGCTCATGTGGAAAAGATCAAGATAAAGAACAAGATTAAGACGAAAAAAGATTATGCCTGTATCTGAATCAAGACTGATTTGTTTATTTACTCTATGCCTATGGGGTACCTACTACCTATCCTAAAAAAGGAGAAAGGGTTCTTATAGTGGAGGAGGTTTTTCAAATGCGTCACATGAGAAAATATGATTTGAAGTCGTAGTTAAACGAATCCATTGAATTATATTTGTCAAAGTTTCCTGACTAAAGAGTATCACCATAAGTGTATTTTACTATCAAGTATTATTGTTTTATATTAAATTGGGTGTGAAATAATTTACAATTCTTTAGAATTTTAAAGTTTTTCTTTAGTAATTTTACAGTTTGAACTTTATAAAAAAGTATTACATAGATACTCTGTAAGTATTTTCAAACATCAAAGACAGGTAAACTGAAGTAAATTAATTTAAAATAAATAGATTTCTTCATCTATCAGTACACATGGGCACTCACCACCAGGGACATCTAATGACATGATTCCACATTATTGTAAGCAAAAAAGTCTGGTCACATACTAGTACGTTCTTAATAAGATTCATATAAACTGTCGAGATAAGTTGTTTATGATGTAAGCGAATAGCAAGCCTCATGAATTTGCATGTGAAAAAATCAAGCAAGCGATTAGGAACGATGAATATTTTTCTCGAAAAAACAACGCAAGAAGAAATTGATTGTATACTCCGAAAAGCCATTTGAATTGATATAATAGCATGTCTTGTACATTGGGGCATAAGATCGTGTATTTCAGGCATAAGAAAAACAGTAACCTAAGACAAGTGTGAACACATTGCGTCTGAGAATGTTGTGTGTCTGGCAAAAATGCATCCAAAGAATACTGCATCCCATCTTACAGTATAGTGAATAAAAACTGCGTTACAGAAACTACTTGTCCTCAAGGTTGTACGAAGCCTCAAAGAAATTGCATTTTTGAATGTGTAGCCCCCTATATGACCATGTAATAAAATCATCTTTGCATGCTAATGAACAAAAAATTATGTGCAATGTATTATGAATAATCACTTCCATTACGATTACACGTGTCGAATAAGAATGAATAGAAACAGGTACGGACTGGCGATGTAATTTTTTTTAGATTTTTTTGTTCAATTCACGATTTTAAATCCATTACCATGTATTTGTTAGTGATATTTTCACAGGCAGACAAAATTTTTCTCTTTTTTAAGCATCACACGTTAGTATTGTCCGAACAAATTTGATCGGGATTGATTTAAAAATTTCACACTGAATAAATTTCAGAATACAAGAAAAAAATGTATCAATTAAATATTTTTAAAAGAACTTCCCACCACAAAGCATTAAAAATTCTTCCTGATGGTCTATGACCTTGATGCTGCACCAATGCATCCGTTATTATTAGTTTTTTGTTACCATAGTCCTTGTTCATTTTTTAAGAAGCTAGTGCTAAATTTCACAATCGATATTTTGTCGATATAAAATCCCTGACGAATTATTCTTTCAGGGCAAGAAAACATCGTTACATTTATGCAGCGATGTCAATAAAAACACCTTTTTGTGCCTGAAATTCTAATTCCAAATGTACATCTCTGTAACCATATCTTTGTAATATTTCTCATTTTCGTGTGGTTGTGGAACACTTGCCATACACAGATCATAGGGAAGAAAACGCACCACACGTTCATTCGAAAGAAGGTGACCTTCAATTTTATGCTAGACCCTCTTTGAATAATCGAGATTTTAACTTCTTGTGTTGGTGCTCAGAAATGTCAGAACATTTTCGTTGAAGGCTTTGAGGGAACTGGTTTCAACCAATGGATGAATTTTAAGGGCGAGAGCTTGAAGAAGTTGAATATAAATTGAAAAAAAAAATACTAGTGTGAGCTGGAAATGCTTCCAGCAGAACAACAATCTGGGTAAATAAGTTTGATATCTATTAGACAATCAGTGAAACGAAATTAAAGAGAAGATCTGTCCGACGATCATTGAACCCCTAAATAAGGGATTCCCAAACTGGGGTGCTCGCACCCCCTGGGGGCGCAAAACAACATTCCAGGGGGTGCGAGAAAGGTCCAGGTAACTAATTGGATATTGGCTATATGGTTGCATTTTTCTTTTCTTTTGCAATGCACTAATTTTGTTTTCATTTTATAGTTAAATGTCGTTATTTAGTGGCATTCACATATATAGCTGAAACGATTCAATCTTACCACATATTTAACGCGTTCAGTAGTTCCTAAAGTTTAGGACCTAAGCTGAACATGTTTGTTACCGGGATGAAACAAGTTCATGCGTCAGCTGTTCTTTACTGCCTGGCAAGTTTTGTTGTTACGTTTGAAAAAAGCAGAATTTTCCAAACCTTTGAGAGCTAGTCCTTCTAGTATTTAGTCCTTTTTTTACTACTTAGTTATTTGTTCTTTTTCAAGTAAGAGATTAATTTTCTGATGTTTAATCTAATGGTAATTTATTATAAGTTTCAGGGCTATATATGTAATTTCCTTTACAAATTATATTAGGGAAAAAAGAACAATCTTTTCTATGATAAAATATTATTAGGAATAGCATAATTTATTCTTGAGCATTATGTAAATTTCAGAGGGTGCAAGGTTTGAATAAAATTTCTTTAGGGTGCGGCGCGTAAAAAAGGTTGGGAGCCCTTGCCCTAAGGGAACTGCAAACAAAGTAATATCTGATCATTCATTACGTTTTATGGGTGCATTTAGAGACATGATTTCTGAATAGAAAGTTTTACATATCATCAACAACAATACCAATCAGAAGAATTTAGTGCGAGAAATGAAACATCATAGATTACGCTTTGATAAGCTGTATGCCAAGCGTAACTCTAATAATTCTAAACTAATTTATATCGGTAAGCATTCGAGCAAATACTTATATGAAATTACTGTGATATTCTAAGTGATATGCTTCAATTCGACGAGGCTGAACTTTATTTCACAGAATTCATTTACTTGCAAACAAAGTTTCTAGCCGGGATACGAAAAAGATTATAGTTCCATACTCCAAGCATTTCAGGAATGACATCAAGATTCAGACTCACGACTGCAGGCAGTATCTGGGATCAGAGCCAAGAAAAATTGACTGTTATTTTTGTTATTTTACTTGCAATATTCATTAAGGCCATTGGGTTTGAACTACGTAATGTATAGTATTGCTTTAGAATTTACTATAAAACTATGAAACAGACTTAGAGCGTACTGCAAAAATTCAATTTTATTCTTTCCCCTAGTTTCCTCTTGTACTCGTATTTTATATCTAGCTACCTCAAACGTTTTCCCTTTGCATTCTACATTCATTATTTCAACATACTACTCAGGATTTACGTTTTCTTGATAACGAGAAAATTACATTCCAGAATGAATTCATTGAATAAAAATTCACTTAATATCTATGTATCAGTTATTTTACCATGGAAATTCTATTGAAACTGAATTATCTTAGAAACAAAAGTTCTTTAATTTGTTGTTGATCGAATCGAATTTTTTTTGCAAAAACTATATGTTCAGCGAGGCCTGGAGCTGAACCAATGAATAAGAAATGTTAAATTTCCTTAAATTGGAAGCATTCATACTCGTTTAGTCAAAATGTTAATAAAGGATTTGAATCACTGTAAAAACTGTATAAATGAGATGTTGTGTGTTCACATCAACATGGTAGTTCAATAGTAGCCAAATCGTCCAGACTCGCTTAAAAATATTCCTTCACAAGTTTCATAGTGCACAGTCGTAAAATGTATCAAAAGACCCACTTGTCAATATTCATTTATCTGAGACCGTGTTATAATTTTTTATGTATGGCTCTTAACCTTACAGAACCTAAATGCTTTAACAACATGAATCTTTTTTTGATCGGATTTTTTTGATTATTGAAAAACAGAACATAATATCATGGACCCCATACAGACAAAATAAGAACGTTCGATCTTGATAATTCACATCAAATTTATTCTGACGCTTTAGAAAAGTATTGATACTCGTATTTAAGTCCATATTCATAACGCTGATTCGAAAAATTAAACTTAAAAACTGTGTACTTAAAGGAAACTTGATTGATGGCATTGTAGTCACAACTTTGACTACAAAACTCTAACTTTGACTTTGACTACAAAAAACTCTCTAACACAAATATAAAAAACACACTCTTTAATTGCACAAGAGTGTTTGGAAATGCACACGACATTAAAATTCGTTGGTTAAGTAGGGTACAAGGGTTTGAAAAAATAGTGAGAACACATGGCATAATCATTCATTCTATTACAAACTTTACTTATAAAACGTCTTTAGCGTCAACCTAAATATATTCCCGGAGTCTGTTGATAGTTATCGACAGTATATCGTCTATTGTTGTTTATTCTTCCTCTAAACAATCATTGAATGCCTTCAGCAATTATGGAGCTGGAAACTTGCATTTCAGCATTTCAATTCTGCCCGTGTTCGGTAACCCCATAGTCGTCTGGCAAGAAGCTTGACGGCCTGTAGTCAGTTGCTCGTACAAGAAAAATCAAACGTTTTTCATATGTGAGTGGTGCATTATCATTGATGAATATAAGTGTTTGAAAATGCTTTATTGATAGTCCTATGAGCTTCATCATTGCGTATGTTGAGGTATTCATCAACAGCAACCTAGCTTCTTAGGGTAATAGTCTGCAACCGGATATTATGGGTTAAATCCTCAGATGCTTGAAAAGCCACTCTCATGTCCGACTGTTGAAGGCATGCCGTATGGATTGTTCGCTTCTTTTGATGTGCTGCATCCCTAAATCTAGTAGTTTAGTGAAACATCTAAGTGATGACCATTTGTACTCCATGATGGTCACCCATCACTCAATGAATTTAGCCTCATGATAAAATACGCAAGTTCGCTCGCAGATTCTGTTTTGAGTATGATTTTGAAACGTGCACCTTCCATGAATATTTTCCCTGTGGAGTTGCTGCCGTGGTGGGTGACCCTAAATACTCGTAGTCTTGACTAGGTAGGACTAGATTGTGGTGTTCTCTTTTCTGTAGTAGTTGAGGGTATCTACTCATAATTGCTTTCGATGTGTTAAATGATTTGCATACACTCAACATTTTCTGATGATATCCTAGTATATTTTAGGGCAATCTGTCATCGTTGCAGGCATCCGTTGAACAATCTGTCAGGCTCCACAACATGAGCTCCAGTTAATTGAGCACCAACGATTAAGCATCTATGAGAGTTAGATGTCTTGAGCATTATATTACCGAACTATTGTACCATTAAATAACTAATTTTTTACATATCAAATGACTAAGTCAAAAGTTCCAATAGAAATAAATCGGTTATGAGGTATATAATTTTCAACTTCATCTTGAAACCATGTTGTAGTTTAGGGACAAAACTGCCAGTGAATCTTATCGTATAATTAGACACTGGACCTTCAATCATGATGTAACTTGATGTTCATCTCCATCCCATTTTGACTCGGCGTCGTTGTCGTTGTGGCGACCAGATTGTCGCGCTGCGGTCTAAGGAAGGACAAAGTTTTGAGGATGTGCTTTGTCACGAGACTGGATTAGTTTTAGAATATTACGTCTATACAACACGGAAATGGGAATTTTAAAAGTTTGGCTCCTGCATTTTGGAAATGAGTTTGAAATTTGCATGCGAGTATTATTTCTTAAATAAAAAATGTATACGGCTGAAATACGTACACTGATGAATTTTAGTTTCAGATCGCCTATGTATATATGTGACAGTTACGTTAAATGCTAAATTCTTTTTCGCAAAAAATCTCACAGCTGTTCAATAGATGCAGATGCTTCTGTTGATGAGATTATTTTCGTGCAATATTTCACAGAACATAACCTAACATAGTAGTATTACTTATCAATAGCTTGTAACTTGAATGCCATGTCTCCGAAAATGTTGTCCAGTATTAATATGCCTACAAAATATATTGCACAGTTTTAACAGGCGAACAAGAAATGGTATTGCTTTAAATGCTAAACAGATATAAGTTTTAAATGACGGTATAATTTAATGCCGAAACATACAACAAAGATTAAACTATCAGAAAACAACCCTTAACGATTCATAAAAAAACGTTAAATAACTTTCCATGGGTGTCAAATTCCGCATGCTACATACAAAATAACTTCTATGTTAAGGGTAAAAAACCTAAAAATATTTATTTGGGCTTAAGTCAACGTTCTATTTCAAAGTTCAAAGAGAAGTTTTAATAATAAAGAAAAAGATGAACGATAGCATCAGACGAACTTTAACCAAGGAATCTTCTGAAACAAAATAAAATGGCCAGGAGTTCTATTCAAATAAATATTAATGTTGTTCAAGAGTGAACTATTCTTAGTCCCTCAAAATAGGCTGTAGTTGTCATATGGAAATTATATCATTTGCAATTGTTTTTATCGTCACGCATTCATAAAAAAATGTTGTATTTTTTCTGTGGTGCTGGATTATGACGCACACTGTAAGAGACCATGCAAGTTTTTATATTTATTTTTTTGCAACGTCTTTTAATAATTATTTTTCTTGTGATTATTTTGTGCAGACACGAGTCTGAATTAACTGCGACATGATATTTGGAAGACGAGGTAACTGCTTTGGAGTCGCTTTTTATAAATAGTTTTCAACGTTATGCATGTACCACTCAACAACTCGGTTCTTCACGGGATTAATTCGATTTTTCCGATGGTACATGCAAATTGTTCAAAATTTTAATGCAGAAGTGACAACTGAGCTTTATTACGAATTCATTCTGACTCTTTTCTTACATCACCATCTAAACGTGAACGTGGCTTCTGTATTTTGGAATTAACTTTGAAATTTGCATGCTATTGTTGTTTCTTAAATAAAAAACATATACGGCTGAAATACACTGATGAATTTTCGTTTCAGATCTCCTTTTTTGGGTGCAAAAATATTAAGACCACATTTTTCTGCAAATTATGAAAGATTCAGCTCAATACAGCCTTTAACATGCATATCCCATTTGTATATTTCAGGTGTACTGAGTTCAAATTAGACAAAACAATGGATTTTGGAAGCATATAAATTGAATAATCGTTGATCTAAGACGACGAATAAAACCAGCCAAAATTCATGTCCGTCTTTAGATAGTAATTTTGAAAACCATACTCGAAATTACGATGGGTTGTCAAAAGAAAATTCTCCTAAGATCAATTGAAGAATTAGATCAACTTTTCAGAGATGAAATATGTGATAGATGTTGATTTTATACACACACGAAAAAAGAGTGCAAAATATATGAGAAAAATTCCTTTCATGCGTCAAACATTGTAAATTATTTGCACATATTGGATTTTAGTACTCTCAGTTGATTTAACACTTTAGCTGCATCATGTGCCACATATAGCACTCGATTCACTGTCCCAGTCTGCTTCGCGTATCACCATTGACACACACAGTTAATCTTTATTTCATATAAAAACATACATTTTTTCTAACTTATGAAATTATCTCCATGTATTATGTAGTAAATGAAAAGGAAAATAGTAATCATGTATCAATTTGTTAAATGTGTTCGAGTTTTTTGCTTGATATAATAGATAATTTCATAGAGACAACTTGAAGACACAGCATATAACCGTCCACTTCAGAGATGCGGTTAACGTGTTGAGGTTGAGTTTCTGAATTCAAATGGAAAAGCATGGTCAAACTAGAAAGATTGTGAATTTCTCTAGATCATCAATCAGACTGAAAATTTTCACTTGCGAAAAAAATTAGAAGCAAATACATTTTGATAGAATTAGAAGAAGGTTCACATAAAATGAAGATTATTTCAGCTTTACTTACAATAGGCAGATATTTAGGACAATAGGACAAAAAACGAACGAAATTCATGTTTCAGTTTAATAAAATACGACATCTGAGCTTTCAAAGACATTTTGCACTTTATGTCACTACATTATGTAAAAATACTAACAGGATTAATGAAGAGATTATAAACTTTCTGCCAATTAATGAAGATTTTACAGATTTTTTCTCTTCATTTCAATAGCAAATTATGATTACTTAAGCACCAATTACTTTTCTATTGGCAGCAATATCGTTCTATCGGTATGAGAGACTCATCTATCGATTTCAGTTAAGTTAATCAGAGATTAATATCAAATAAATCTAAAATTATCATCAAGGTACTCAAAGACTTGAATCAAACTAATCACAGACTGCAATCAAACCAATCGAAAACTGCAATCAAGCAAGATACATTTCCATACGCCACTTAGTTTAAATTGTCCGAGTATTTAACAACGCACGTGAAGACTTTCTAACCATAAAATCCTCCAAATCCTCGGTATCCTCCGTATCCTCCTCGGAAACCACCATAACCAAATCTTCGGTACCCCCATGGCTCAGCTTCAGGTTCGGGCTCAGGATCAGCTGACCTTTTCTTACGACCGTAGAATCCGCGGTATCCTCCGAATCCTCCACGGAATCCATATCCTCCGTATCCTCCACGGAATCCGCGGTAGCCCCATGGCTCCGGAGCGGCTTCGGGTTCAGGTTCAGCTTCAGCTACAGGTTCCGGATCAGCCGATCGTTTCTTACGACCGTAGAATCCGCGGTATCCTCCAAATCCTCCGCGGAATCCGTATCCTCCGTATCCTCCACGGAATCCGCGGTAGCCCCATGGCTCCGGGGCAGCTTCCGGCTGAGGTTCAGGGTCGGCGAAGGCGACCGTCGCAAATAGAAGAACAGCAAGCACCTGAGGGAAAAATTAAAAATATTGCAGTTTGGTACACTTAGAAAAGCATCAAGCGATGCAAATTAAGTTCTAATAACGAGAGATGATCACTATGTACAGGTTATAATTTTGTTTCTTCTAGTAACTATTAAATTATTTCACAACGCTCATAGCGACTAGTAATACACGGAAAGCTCCATGCCTACGAGTAAAACGTAACCATAGCATTAATTTACGATGTTTTTTCAATACCAAACAACGTATCAACAGTAGAATTTTAAGTTTCGTTTCTTTTCTTTGTTTACTCTCTCTCTCTCTCTCAGAGGAGTGAGAACGCGATACACTACGCATGTGTTTCTGGAAAATAATTTAAGAAAAAACGTCCTTTTTTATTCTTCATGTCATCTAGATATTTAGTTCCTTTTTCGAACCAAATTAACAGCTACTGTCGTGGCTTAAGCGATTCTCTATCAGTGTGTTTCAGAGACTTGTGCTTCTCAGCTGTGTGTCCAGTGTTCCTTGAAGAGGAATATGGTGATTGTGTCTGGTCTCGTCATGTGATCTCAGATACGGAGTGTTACTTCCTGAGGTGTATCTCTAATTGGAAAACATTAAAATATTATGTTAATTCTTCAAAATCTTAGAATTATGGACTGCAATTGTATGTTAAATGTTACATGTATGAATGAAATAATTAAGAAAACTCATATTCCACCTTATTAAAAGCTTATTATTTCAATAATTTTTAATGACGGTAAGCTCTTCTTTGAAACAAAATATACATTTAGTAATAACTACAAAAATTGAACTTGTTTTTCAGATTCCTGTAGGACATTTATTTAAAAACTAACCCACGAGGCAATGGCGACATGAAAATTAAACGAATATTAGTATGGTAAAGATTGCTGCCACAGAATTCCTTGAAGATTATAAGAGACCCAAATAGCACTTCCATGCATATTTC
Organism: Trinorchestia longiramus; assembly: GCA_006783055.1. NCBI lineage: Eukaryota > Metazoa > Arthropoda > Malacostraca > Amphipoda > Talitridae > Trinorchestia > Trinorchestia longiramus. Next base: position 14,606 of record VCRD01000178.1, read on the forward strand.
CTTTATTTACACTCCTAAAGGAACAAAATATGTATGATTTATACACCTATATTTGGTGAGGGGATTTTATCATTTATTTTTATAACAGCTTTCAAAAATTACACTAAATCTTGCACTTCAAGCAAAATTTTTACCAAACAGTTCTCAGAAATATGCACTTGATGCATAGTATGTTGATCTCTTACATTCATGGTGGAAAGACTCATTACGTGTTGTGGTAATTATAGAATAAATATTCTCACAAAAATTACCTACAGTTGCCACCACACGAGCCATTTAAGTTTTTTAAATTAGAAACATACAGAGGAGGCGCATAAAACAAGACATGGTGGCATAAATTTCGTAAACAAGTTGAAGATTCAATAACTTGTAAGTGGTGAGAGACACAAATTTGCCCAAGAATTTGACTGCAAAAATTGCTTATCATTTCTAACCAGATTTTCTGATTAACCAAGGTTAATTCTGTCTAACTTTCGCACCGAGTAACTTTCTTACTTACAATGAGCTTCATCTTCGCAGGCTTCGAAGTGAATTGTACGGAGTGCTTCTAACCACCCTCATTTATACTATCCACTTGACCTTGGAACCAAAATTTTTTTATTTCTTATTAGCATCTAAACTTGAAGAGCAAACCAGCCTTTCTACCACGCGGGGAGGGAGCGGGTAGAGTCCGGACCAGGCTCTCTATTCAATTGACTGCCGGCACCTGAAGAGCTCACAGACCGTCCTCCGGAGACTTGTTCTCTTGCTCAGCTCCGTACGAGTGCGGGCCAGGAATTTATTTTACAGTAGTGGGTACTTTAGTGCAACAATTCCCAATTGTATTTTGGGCTGTACGCTATTCGTTCGAGTCGTCATAGTATGTGCACCTTCAATATTATTCCGTTTCACCCACCGTTACCTTGTCTCAGTGTTCCGCTGTTTAACTCAGCGTGGCAACTGCAGGTTACATACCGTCAACTGAAATTTTGTTACAAATATTTCCCCTTACATTTTTGTTATTAGGAAACTGTATTTTCCCCAACAATCTCGAATTTTGACATTTAAATTTTTCAGCTTTCGTTTTTTTATGGAATACACAACTTGTCGTTCTTTTGTCATTCTGTTTTACGTTAACAAAAAACTGCATAAATCCTGTATCATTTACATTGGTAGATTTCGTTTTCCCACAAGCAAGCAGCTGCTTGAGGCTCTGACGCACTACAAAATGTGCATATTTTACATTTGCAGATGATATCTTTGAAGTACAGTACGGAATCATGTATACTTGATGAAGGACATTCATTCTTTATTTTTGTTTTCATTAGTTCAATGTTGAGCTTAGCGCAAAACGAACAATTGTACATTGATTTCATGTCTATAAGATTCATTTACTTACGTATTATTTCAATAACATTGCGCTTGGTACAGCAGTATTTCTCTAGGATTGAAACTAAATATAATTATTCATAGATAATAAACAACAATTGATCATCTACTTGGTGCAGTTGGTATGAATTACAGATATGCTGAAGATTTTAATCTACGCTAAAAAACTGATTATCTGAGTAGGAAATTAAGAATTCCCTACGATCGTTATTCACATATTTTAACGAACCAAACGTTGAGATTGCATCTTCAAATTTAATCGACTTGTATTTTTCAGCTGAATGATACTTTTTTATGATATGCTGCCAGTTTACAACCATTATAAGAGCGATTTTTGGTGCCATCGCTCATTTGCATTTCACAAACGTTTTAGAGAAACTTCAATGGAAATATTGTATTACATAGCATCAATAAATTAGTTTTTCCATTCACGAAAAAATCGCAAAATATAATATTCCCATTGCATTATTCCCTGTGAGCGAAATGACATGAATTAAAAATGAGGTGCAATGTAGATAACAACGAACGACAATCATTATTTTTTAGGCATCATGTCCAGTAACTTGGAAAATGGGCTTTTTGACCGCATGCTACCATTTGCGTTCGAAATGGTATGGCACTAAGTAAAAATTCTTGTAGTTTTTGAAAACACTAAACAGAACAAAATTTAATAGCAGAACTTAATTATTAAATAAATTCACTTCCAACTTCTTTCCCGATATTTTTGGCACGATAATATTTTTTCACCTAAGCGAAAAATTAGAATACTACGCTTTGAATTTTCATTTTATTCTGTCACATTGATCATTTGATGATTTACAAATTTAGTTCTGAATTAAATAAATAAAAAAACGTATTTCTCACATCATCTGCAAATGTATTAAATTATTTCAGATTAAAATGCGGCTGTAACTCTTCTAATTCGAATAGAGTTGCTTTGTGTTTAAATATTCCGGCGTAACTAACCCCTTTTAAAAACTGGTTTCCGTCTTACAGTCTTGCCTCAAAATCATCCGGTTACTAAAATACATCATTATTATGGGCTTCACAAGATCATTACCTGAAGCAAGTGGTTCCTGTAGTTTAGTGATAATTTCCTTTCTTGCAATGCCGATTTTAGTATTTATTTTTCGTCGACACTTCGGAATTCTAACTCATTTGGAAATTCACTGATCGTTTGTGGTTTTTCACTTTCAAAAGGAGTTTGGATGTAGTCACTAATAAATTTTATGATAAATTTATTCATAAATCATTTATATAAGGTTATGCAATTTTTTTATATATGGATTTTCTGAAACTTTACTAAAACAAAAAACAACATAAATATTTTCCAGATCATATGCTAGTACTTGCTGAAGAGTATTTCGAAATTCATCGTCTAAGTGTCCCTACTTTTAGTATCAGATTTTTTCACACATGTATGAAAAACAAAATCGGAAACTAAATTTTATAGTTCAGTAAAAAATAGCTAAACCTGCTCAGGTGGCATTGTGTGGATATCCCACTAGAATAATAACTTTTTGCTCAGTTTTATGCTCGTCTAGTTGATCCAAATCCGGGGTACGTGTTGCAGTCCTGACTGCGTTTAGCTGTAGGAAGAACTTAACATCACGATCTCTACTAATTACTTTCCATTTCTATTATTGTGTCTTGAGTTATCTTGCATATTTACCTCTCTAACGAGTTTTTTCCTAACGCTTGTATATGCCACTATGGTTGTTTTTTTTTAAATTTAAGGTTTACAGCGTACTCTGCAGCTTTTTATGTACTACCTTTGCAATCCAATTTCAAGTCAATCTCGTTTTGTCTCTGATGAATCACCAGTTAATTCACGATTGTACACCGTAAGAGCATCTACGCAAAGTCTACAGTGATATTCAACATTGCTATAAAAACCTTCAAACCCTTTACAAAGAATTAAAATAGTGAAGTCCAGCGTCTCGAAATGAGACTTTCTGAAACAAAACTGATGAGAGACGTTAGCACTGTCCTGATGTGAATTCAAGTCTTTGTTGTGAACATTAATCGAATTTTCAGATTATAACTAGTAGAGATATAGTATAAAGATAGCTCTCCATGGATTCCAAATTCCACCTGCTGCCTGTAAAACATTTCTGCATGTGTATGCGTATAATTATTTTCACATGAATTTGAACGTAGTTGATCTCTCCTCCGTGGAATTCAGTACTAAATTCTCCACCAAGTATAGAATTTTTAGTCCCTTAATAAACTTTCAATAGTGCAAATTGGACTGAAGCGGTCAAGAAAAAAATTGATCTTTTTTTCGATGGAATATAAATTAAAAAATTCACACTTGCTTTCTTACTTTAAAACAGTTTCTCCATAACATGGATGGATATTTTGATATGCACATACATGATATTTAGTTTCATATGTAGTTGCCGAGCTTAAGAACCAAGTCTAAAATGTCTTGCTCGTATTCTTTTCACTCTGATCAACACTAATCGTAAATCACTGCAAAAGTTTAATTATTGTCTTTTTAAATACATTGTGATCCAACACTAGCTTCTGCACAGGTATTTCTACCTCTCTTTTAATCCAAGGTCATTTTCAGAATAGTTTTGTGTCATGTTACGGATTGTTCTAATAAATTCATTCACTTCATGCAAAATATACGTAAATACATTGATATAATGTTTTATACGCTACTTGTCTGATTACTAAAACTGTCATTATGAGAAGACGGAAATGAAGTAGAGAAGCTATCGAATAAAATACAAGTCGCTGAACACCCTCACGCTATGTAGTGGGTAAACTTGTGAAGCGTTAGCTACAGTTCACACCTTTATGTCAAAAACACCAGCGAAATGACTTATGCCCGAAGTCAGACGAAGATAACACATTGAACCAAAAAGTTTTCTGTATGATCAACTTACGAAACGAAGTAAATGTTTACCCTGAACATTTCAGATTTATGCAGAAATATCTTCTGATCATGTTTTTGTAACCTTAGCAGAAAATTTTAACTCATGATGATGTACTGTAGGGTCTTCTGATTCATTTTGAGCAGTACTCCAATTATATCGTCACTCTCATAAATGTCGCTTCAAATGCTCAAATTTCGAGTTACACGTGAAAAATGAAGATTTTCACAATTTAAATACTTCTGATACTTACCCCTGAATTCATATGTTCACTGTTATTTTTCTAGAAACAATGGCGTTTAAACGTGTTCATAACAATTGAAAAAATGCATTGCACTTTTTTCACGTTGTAGATAAAAAGAAAGATGGAGAAAGTGATTATACAAGTGAATACGCACGTAAAGGAATCCTATGCTATTACTATACCAAGGCGTTTTTAATTATTCACTAGTTTGTGATTGAATCTTGATTTTCATTCGGATACTCTTTCTTGCCCGTCAAATTTCATACGGAAAAGAGTACTGAACTTTGAATGTGTCATCATGAACAAGAGACACTGAAAAATAAAAAAATTAGCTTCATCGAATTTGGAAATGAACTAACAATTGAACCAATTGTCTAAATGGTTTCAGTTTTAATTAATTGGTTTAACCCTAAAATCGATAATTGAGAATATTAATATATTATAAAAATATTGCCTTATTTTTTCATAATTTTTTCTGCTAAATCATTTATAGCTACAATACAAGTATACACGTGTGAAAGTGCAGAAAGAGACCATTATCTTTTTTCTGAAGCATTATGCGACTGTATGAGATAACACACATACTGCGACGACAATTATATTTTTTTCTTCGTACAGGTAGCTCGAAGGCCGCGTATTTTTAGGCACTTACGAAATTTAATTAGTTAAGATCAATTTTGAATTTATTTAGTCTTTCAGAACTGTAACAAACCATTTCCAGCCCCTTTATCGTGTTGTACCGAACACACTCGCCACATAGAGACAGGACAGACGACTCATTAAACCAATTATTTTCTAAAATTATAGTGCTTCTACAACTGTCACTGAAATCCTCATCAGGCTGAAAGAAAAATTAGCGATAATTATAATACAACGTAAAGTCAAGGAAACCACAACGGAATATTCACACCGTTATTGTGAGATTCGTGAGGTAAATTTTATTGTAATTTCATACCCAGAAACAATTTTTTTGTCTCCTGCGTTGAACACCGCACCAACCTGGCGTATAATGGAATGCTTATAATATCTTTGTTAAAATGAATTCATTTGAAATATATTCACATGAATCAGAGTCAAGGCCACAAAAAATAATTGCTTGTCATTCTCTGTCAAATCTAGAAGGAACAGTTCGAAGAGCCAGATACATGTTGTATCCTCCTGCTTGCGGTAGTACATATCACATTCTAACATTCTGTCCGAATAAGTATGTGAAAGTTAGTAAAACATGAATTGTTACAGGTTTTGTAGACAAATTTTCTTCAAGTTATTTTTTGCCTAATTCTCTCATATAAACGTATTTTTTCCTGTCGGCAAAATATTGGAACTAGTGATGATTATTCACACCGTTTTTATCTGAAACTTAAAATAAAAAATACTTTGTAAACTTATGAAAGCTTTTGACCTAAAACCTCTTAGAGTAAAACAAGTGAAACTTATGTAACGTTGAGGTCTTATTAAGGAGCTTGTTGAGATTATTCAGCAAATAGACAATACTTTACTCGTTTTATTTCATTTATCTATTTTTTGCAAACTATGCTTGGGACGCATCTGTCTGGCTAATACCATTCTCACTTATACATATTGTTATTTATGGTGTAATCATGAAACTCATCTTACAATGTTAGTGTATGTTTTGTAATAATAAACAGATGTTAAAACTTAGAACCCTCCGCTACTCCATTTTACCTCTGTCGGTAATTCCCTTCCGGCAATTCATGCCACGCTCAAATTTTCTTTGCCATTTATTGTCTTTATCTGATGTGTAACATTGATTTTATTAGGCACAATAGAGTTGTCAGTTAACCACGGTAATTATTTTAATTTCATAGACTATCACCACATCACACTGAGCTATCAACCAACAAAATAGGAATAGCACTTTAAAGGTTTTATCGGACCCTCCGAATTTAATTGCTAGATTTTAGCCTTGCTGTAGAAAACTTACACTATCACGTTATAATTATGTTACTTATTTTCTTGTTTTTGTAATGTTTGCTCACTTTTAGTTTTAAATTTTCTGTTTACTCGTAACCACATTCTGCGGTGTTACCAACCAATGTATTTTTACCAATTAAGAATCTAAACGACAAAGCATTTTAAAACCAATGTTAAATATTCTATGTATCACGGCTATCAGAATAAACAGTTTTTATGTCGTGTGACATTGATGTCTAACTAACAAGCTCGCTGTGGTTATCATGCAATTACAAAATATTTTTCTCATTATCTTCCAGTATCTGCATTGTTTGCATACAATGCTTGCTAAGTATTTGCCTCGCTACCATTATTTATGCGCCTGTATATTTTCAACTTCTTTGTTTAGTGAAAACATCACGTTTTTGTATTTTCATTAAATGGATTTCTACGTCTTAAGGACTTTAATTATAAGGGTTTTGAAAATTTAATGTTAATGCACGTGTCATGTCTCAACTTGGTTGGAATAAACGATTTTTCTTACTTCCTTTCTCTATTGTTGCTGGGACTATTCTCTCTCTCTCTCTCTCTCGCTTTCTCGTCTCGTGTTGCTAGGACTCTCTCTCTTTCATAGATGCGGTAGTCATACTTACATAGATATATCTTTAGCTCTTTCTCTCTTTTGGTTTCATTCCCCCTTTCGTTAGCAGTTAGTTTGCTTTATTTGCCATATCAAAGCTCTTGAAACATGGAAACATATTTTTTATTATATATGTATATGAATATGTGTACATGTAAAGTTTGACAGAGACTACATATATCCTTATGTATATGTCGGTAATGTCTGATAAATCTGAAAACATTTTATTAAGAACTCTGTAACTGTTTGTTTGCAATTATAACCTTGCATCGCCCGTCACACGTACGCTGTATCACAGGTGTGTTAGTACAGCATCGGTGGTGCGTGTTCTCTGGGACTCATAGTAACGAAACATGCTGAGTAGGTGCAGCTTCATACGCGTTCTTTCACTGCATAAATCTTATGACTGCAATTATCATCTCAGTAAACAAATTAAAGGTATTAAGCTAAAAGTAAAAGACAGTGGATGGGAATTCTGTAACACGAAAGAATTTACATTCTCGATCAGAGGAAAGGAAGTTTAAAAGTAGGTAAGCACTAAGTTAATATCGCAATACGGAGCTTCTGTATTTTTGAAAATTTAGCATCGTGCACTGATGTCCTGATATGTTAATTAGAAAATATTTAGTAGAGGGCAGAAATGAAATTAGCCGAAGAACCAGCATAATATATCATATTTCCAACATGAAGAAACATATATTGTCTGTTTAAACCGCAATCAGTGATTCGTAAGTTAGTGTATAATAGGCTTCAAATGAATTTCCCTTGAAACCCTTCATTACAACAAGAATTTGGTAGTAGAGTGTATGATGCTATTATTATTTCTTCATATAAATTGACAATGTTAAGTTGAAAGAAGCAAACCTTCAATATTATCACAGACACACTAACCTGAAGAGTGCCTACCAATTTCCGTGGACTTTTCCCAGTGGTTGAGCACAGTGACGTAACCAGGTTTCAGTTCTCTCTCTAGCCCAGGCCAATGCACCAGCGCACACCGCGGCCTTGGATGGCTTTGCTCTCAGGCAGGGGATGCGTTTTTGTGCAGCTCAACGCCGTCTCAGATTCAAAAGCTGGAGTAGTTTGGCTGGGCTGCAAAACACCAATTTAGTCCCTCATCAAGTTTCCAATTCACAGTAGTTTAGTGTTCCTTAAAAGGCAAAATAGACGTTTAAACAGAACCGACATCAAAAATGGTGCTTAAAAGCTGCCCTATTATCCATAAAAACAGTTTACGTTCTAAAATTTCAATCGCACTTTATGATCTCTTCTAGAGAATACGCGAGAACTGCTGCGTAAAGTCAAACTGTAAAGAAACTTCCAGGAGTAACATCCTGAAGAATTAGTCCATCATGCATTTGAGGCAACCGCATCCGGCTCGACCCATTTACTTTAAAATAATGAACTCGTTACCACAGAAGCTTCTCTTTCAGCAACAATTTTTTTTAAAGTTTTGAAGTTTTGAACCTAATTTGCAAGTTTCATGTTAGTTTAAATATTGTGACTCATCATCAACTTGCAGAAACTACTGAATACTGCAAATAGAACTTAGTCAAACGTTACTGCGTAGTAAAAGGGTGGGTTTAATAAATGCTAGTTACGCTAATTATGTCAAAAAAAATCTCATTAATTTACAGTATATGAACGAACACTATAATTAATCATATTTTGTAGGAGTGGATAACTATTCTGTAAAAAAAAATTTTAAAACGGTATCAAATCATACTGTTGCCAGATAATTGTGGAAACTTATATTGCAGTTTAAGTCGCAGATCAATCCCACATTAATGAGAGATTGACGTGAACGAAGAGGGCTTGAGTTTAAGGTAAGAACGTAGTAGATCCACACCTCGAGAATATCACTTTAGGGCATAATCAGGTACTCCCCATGCAGGTTTTTGCTGGAATATGGGCAGCAGTGCTCACCAACAACGTCAGTCCGTCCAACATCAACTGTCGCGCAGTTGCAAGTCCGGTCAAACTTTTTACTGCTTGATCAAACTTCTTTGCTCAAATGAGGAGCTCCGTCACAGTTCAGAGAATACGATATCAGGCAACATATTTGTATTTTTAAGTATAATAGCTTTGGGGAAACACTCATAACATTTATGTGAATTATCAGAATTAGAAGAAAAGGGAACACAACGCAACCAAATTCTCGAAGCAATTCATGAGGTGGGAAACGCATTTCTGCTTCCAACCTTGAAATTTCCGTCAGTTTCTTTTACCGATTTTGAAGGCTAAGATTCTTTTTCAATCTTTTCTTTTGTATTCTCTGCTGTCAGTGGTAAGACAGGTAATAGAAATTCATCGAATGTAGTGCAAAGAAAGTGATGGGACACCCAAAGATAATGGTTTTTACTCACATTATGTGTCACTTTCTTAGAGTAAACCATTACGATCGTTCTTCATAAAAAAAACCAGCAACAAGTGCTAATTTGAAGTATCACTTAATTGTTCTGTAGAATTGTACTTATATTTAATTTCGTACATTCGAGTTTCAAAATATGTTCTAGAAACACGAACAACTAATGGAGCGAATAGAACTCCGCTTATATTACTCTATTTTTGAAAATTTCCTCTTTATTTAAAATGTGGTCAGAAATACGGATTGAAATTAATGGTACATGCATGTATACACGATGACTTGTCGTTTCCAAAGCATGAATATTTATGGCTCGAAAACATATGAGCCAACATATGAGTTATGAAGCAACTTGAATTTTTCCGACACGTCATTCATGAAATATTGACAACTACGTAACTTCAACTTAGTCAGTCAATACTTTGGCTTGTTTTTTAGTGCGAAAAACATCTATTCATTTTGTACATAGGCGATATAATTTTCTTGTATCACAGTTTGGTTCACTCATTCATTCTATGAAAAATGATTATACTCATTTCTTCTACACTTGATATGCATTACTAAACCAACGGAAGAGTTGACGAATTACAAGATCACAATTCAGAGGTGGGCGATTTGCTTAACCGAGTTATTAAAACCTTGTTATTGCCTCTCAGTGAAAAAGTCCGACTGATTCACATCTATGTAGTTATTGTCCTAATTAGCGTCTCATGAAGCTGCTGTGACAATAAAGGCTTTAGTGCAGGAAGGAATTTATTCGTAATATCTCCGCGTCTTCGTCACGTGGTAATTTTTTATCCAATCCTTAACGGGTAGGAACTCCGCATCAGTGAGTGGGAGTAGATGTGTTCACAAGGAAATCTAGAAGAAGTTTTCATTATCCGTAAACTAAATCATTCTTATGGCTTGTAACAGACGAGAAGATAAAAACAAAATTAGCCCCTCCTGTGAATTTAATAATGAAATATAATGAGCGATGATCAAAACCATCACGTCAACACATAACGCAATATTTCAGTCAAAATCGTATTTCTTCTCTTTAGGCATAGACGTACTCGGAGCAAAATTAATTCAACAAAAGATTTTCCCTATTATTTAATAGCATGAAACAGAGTAAATTAAATAAACAAGAATGAAACACTTATCATGAGCGTTAAATTCACAGAAGTTTTGTTCAACTAATAGATTTTTAATGCATGTTTAACAACATTCTATCTTTTCCTTCATCCCGGTGCAAACGTTTTTCAATTCAAGACAGCTGATGATGAAACGAAATGTCAGCGACAATATTTATTGATGAAAAAAGTAAAACGATGCAAATCTTTGATGCATTCAAAAATTGAAAGCTAAAATGACAGACGATTGGCAAAACACGCACGAAATTCTAATGAAGGTTAAATTAGCGACACGCACGCCGCTGTATGATCAAACCACATTAACATTTCACTTCTGTCTACTGGTAATTACTTTGATAAAACTGACCCACGTGGGAACACTTTAAGTGGAGTAAGCGGTCATTAGAGCACCTGGAGCACAATTATCAAGAATTAATTACTCCATAGAATTAATTTTTAGATAGAAAGTCGTGTGTTCACTAATGTGAAATTTCCGTTAGCAGTGAAGCATAATTTCAGATTAGTTCAGTGACAACGATTTTTTTTAATGGAAACCGTTTGAATCGATATTCTCCGCTTGATATGAATGACTGCACAAAATAGTTATAATTTGGAGATGTTACATAGACTATAGAATAAAATATGTGTTAAAATGAATTAAGGTATTCTTTAAAAATAGCCTAAGTGGCAAGAAATTGTTTTGAGACTGCAATCGTCCTTGGACAAGCGCTGCTACGTACAAAGAGCCATATATTCATTTCGAATACATTAGCTTCATCTGGAAAATATTTCACCAATGAAGACTTGCATTAGTGCTTCATGTTTTGCCCACTCTAGCAGCAGACAAATATGTATGGTTAAGCAAACTAAGTGTTTTGAAAAAAAGGAAGTTATGTTGCCGCACCCTATACATATGTATAAGACCATTCCACTCAATTCGGTGGCATCGTATTCATGAGCTCCAATTTTCCCGTATTTCTTCTGCTACTTGTGATTCATATTCACTGAAGACTAAATGACAGTAATTCATCTTGGGGAACCAATAAAGAAACACGTAGGTGTGAGACATCATGATGTTAAATTTACTTTGTTAAAAACTTCAACCCATGCGTTTGTTTTTTACTCAATTATTTCTTTTTCTTTTTCATTTAATCTGTTTTATTAAATCTATTCTTGTATTCCACAAATCACTAACCCAATTAGATTCCTTTAACACTCGGAGAATAATCATAAGATTCATTACTGGGTCAACTGTAGCTCTGTACGTACCTCAACTAATGAAAACAACCGTAATAAAATCATAATTATTATTTGTTATTCCTTTGTGATATTTGAATGAATCATGACGTATCTTCGTCCCAGCAAGGCCTAATAATTTCGAAGTATAGGCCGTAGTCGCTCACAACACTCGCTCAAAAAAGAATTAGACAATTTCATTAAGATTTCAGTTCTCTCGAACTGATGTTTTAAACTTTTTTGTTTAGCATTTTACCTCTAACCTCATTTGTAGTAAAACTGCATAGTAATTCAATTTTTTTCCTACTTTTTGTGGAGTTTATAGCTAATTAAGCAATAAATGAGCCAAAAAGAGAAATATAAGCACAGTCATTTTCAGTGAAATGCATAGTTAAGAAACCTGACCTCTTGTGGAAACCTTACTTCCATATTAAGGCCTTGAAGTTTCTTTCCTCATTGATACATCAACATTGTTTCCTTTAAATGGGGCTTCAAAAAATGTTTTTTATCGTCCCCAAATTTTAAAGCGTTTCGTATTTAAAATAGACAATGCTTTGAGTAATTGAGTTTGCCTCAGTGGTTTTATATGCTGCATTCAGAATTGTTGTGCGTGTGTTGGTTACTTTGAGTCTGAACTCAGATGTTGCCGTAAGAGAAGGCCTTGAAACGATACTGCTTGAGTGGCTACACCTTGAGTTCTTTTCGTGATAGTCACTTGCTTCTAAATACTGCTGTAGTCCTGGGCATGATATCAATGGCTTCCAACATTTGTATGGTTTTTATGTACACGCCGTTTTAGTTTCAAAAATATATGGCATTATATTTTTCTTCATGCGTGACTGCACAGCACATAAAAAATTACATATATACCAATTTTACCTATTAACAACTGCACAAAAATTAGGAAAAAATACTGGCAGAAGCATGGTAAAAGCATAGAAACGAGTCAAAACTCGACTTTATCTTCGGACCTTCATGTAAAAATAAAATATGATGGTCTGCATTCTGTTTTATTTTGGTGTTAATGACCAATAACTGACCGTGAGAAAACTCGTGCTTAATACCCGGGAAATAATAAATGCTCCAAGTTTATTATCGTGGTACGTCGATGAATTTACAAATGTTCCAAAGGGATTAAATTTAACCATTCTTCTTGTTAAGTTCCTAAAAAGCTGGTTTCATTTTTTTGAGTGAAAAAGGCAAAAATGTTTTCTGCATAAAGCCCGCACGAACATCAATTTCAGCCAGTTGACCTTCCAACCTATGACCCTAAAGTTCAATGTCTGTACATCAATTGCCGATGAGGTCCAAGTAATCTTTAAATCTTCACACACATGACTCCAAATTATCGAAGAAATTAGTACTGACTACATGGTTGATGGAACACTCATAAATCTATTTGAAGCGTGTGTAATTTTTTGTCTTAAATTCCACAAAAGAAACATGATCTTCGATAAAATGCTGTGATTAAGACGTAAAGAAAAACTCCATTGAAATTTGTTCCTATGTTGCAAAGAATGAGCTTTATTGATGTGCGTTATCATCAAAAAATAATTTTTACTGGATATTTACGAAACGAGCTATGCTGCCTTTATAAATTCCGTTCAATGGTAATTAACATATGCTTACATTGCAGGTCTGAAATAGTACCTGAACTTAACTATTTCCTACACCGTCGTCAGATGATGAAACATAATATATGATCTTCCTCGTATGCTTAACATTGTTATTACACGATGCTTATTTATTCAGTAAGGCGTGTTTTTACCATGAAACTGGCGGGAAGCATTCGTGTAGATTTAGCGCGTAGCATTGAAACGTACGTGGAGGACCGCGTAAACTACGCCGTGCAAATGCACCGATATCTCGTTATTTGTCCTAATTAAAGTCATAATTTAAAATTTAAAAAATTTATGTACGTAGAAAAATGTCAATGAAAATTGCAAAAATAACTACGCAACAGTTAAAATAAGGAATAAATTATCTATCAAAAACATCACAAATAGCGAATCAAGTAAATAATAATGTAAGTCTATCAATGCAGGGACGCTGTCCTAAGCCACGCCTAAATTGCGTTGGAACGATCCGAGCTTCTGCTATGCAGGACCTCAACTAGTCCGGTTTTTGTTCCAAGTCCACATTTTGCTTTAGTAATCTCTATTGAGTTACATTCCGCGATCGAACTCGAACAATCACGGGCTAAAAATGAGTTTTCCCCACTGAACGTTCGGGCTTCAAAATATGAAGTTAACCTGCATGCAATAGAATTTTTTTAGAATTAGTATTGGATAAATAGAAAAAATTTGTGTGGCTAGTCATTTTCTTTGAAAGTAAGCAGGGTAATCGAATTCTCATGAACAATAGCAATGGAATGTTTCCCTCCCCACAGAGAAAAGAATTAATATTACTAATAAAACAGCAATTGGCATGGTATTTTATTACCTATAATAATTCTTCCTACTGAATCCCATTCATGACGAAATAAAATAATTCAATTCTGTTGATCTTCTTTCTGCCGACGGCTGAAACAGACAAAGTCAATCATTTACATAAAAATGAGGTATATACTCGCACTCTTTTTTACCAGAACACGTTCGACAAGATCTTACATCATTAAGTTCATAATCATGAATATGAGTTACGTTTATATGGCAGATATAAATTGTTACACCCTTCTAATCTTTTGGTATAAAGATAATGACGCAGTCAATCATGGTGACGTCGTTAATTATGCACATCCTATGATCGCAAATGTGGGCGGGCAAATCAATTGCAAATGTGGGCGGCAATTGAACTACCCTAAACAGGACAGTTTTGCACGCATTTAGCGCGAGTTCATTTTATACATCAGATTAAGGGCTCAGTACTACTGATTTATAATTTTAATATATATCAAATTTCCTTAAGCTCGAAAAAAATTTTTGTGCAGTTGTTTGTTTGTTATGAATGTTACGAATTACTTAAATGTGTTTGTTAAAGCGTGTTATCAAAATTGTTACATACTAAGGAAAGTCGTAAGTTACAGGCAAGATACATACATCTGAATTTCTTAAAGAATGACGACTTTTTACACATTTCCTCCCTCTATAAATTGGGCACACTTTTTTCTCAAGTTGGCTCTTATCTGCATGTATGTTTAATTTCGAATCCCATTCGAATTCGTTCCCGTCTCCATTTGTGTTCGATTCTGATCTCTATTGGTGTTTGATTCTGATCTCTATGAGTGTTTGATTCTGACCTGTATTAGTGTTTGATTCCGATTGCTATTAGTGTTCGATTCTGATCTCTATTGGTGTTTGATTCTGATCTCTATTAATGTTTGATTCTGACCTGTATTAGTGTTTGATTCTGATCTCTATTAGTGTTTGATTCTTATCTCCATCTGTGTTCGGTTTCTTTCCCAATTGTGATCAACCATAAAGACCATACAGAACTTCATAAGATTAAGGGGTATGTGCGTTCATATTTTGTAAACAATATTCAGTACGAAATTCATCAGTTAACTATTAGGTTGTTATAAAAATAATGGCCGCTCGAAGGTCTGGAAGGCTTCTGAAATCGGCGATTATTTTTGTAACAACCTTATACAATGAACATATTTTCAGACGTGAACAAATTCTTTGATTTTCATCAGCTACTAAGATAGAAATGTTCTTTTGCAGTTGAAACCTTTTCAGAAATAATTTTGAAATTCCCTTGAGGCAGAAGGTCGTATAACCAGTTAAGTTACCTGAAACGTGCAAAGTTACATCAAAAATCAATTTACTAAATTCTTTTTGAATTCATTCAACATCTACTCGTGGAGAGCAAGGGACTTAATTCAACGTGAAATTTTTTACAAGTTGTTTAATTTTGCATCTCAGCATGACAAAGCAGGTTTAATTTTTTCAACACGGTCCCTCCAGCCGCGGTGGCTGCACGGCGTTTGCAAAGCTAGCCGTCCAAGGTGATGAATCTGGTAGCAAAATATAAACTCTGTAATCATTCCTAGTAAAAACTTGTCATTCTTAATAAAGAAGCATAACAGATACTAAATAGGACAACCAACTTCTGGCGTGGGTAGCAGTCGGCATGATCTGTGATGCAAGTGCTCACGAGCCCTCAAAGGAGCAAAAAGTGGAACTAAATTTGTTCGTCACAAGTTCCGCTTAAAAACTACGACGATTCGACACGAACCTTTAAATTCCACTGCGCATGTTAAAATTCATGGACATGCGAGTCCAATTAGTGCTAATAGCAAATTATTCACCATAGTAGTTATGGTGTAGATATGGTAGCCTTCATGGACATCGAAATCTAATTAAGCTTAATGAGAATTACATGTGTAGAACTGGTGTTTCGCGCTCGCTAATTGTATTAAGTGTACATATATTTCAATGCAGCGCTTGTGATCAACAATGAAATTTCAATTTTGCCTGACGTGGAGTTTCAAGGAATACCGTCATAATTTAGCATAGAAGTTAAGTATAATAGCGGTTTTCCCTGATGAATGAAGAGTGATAGAATGGGTAGTGTATGCGAGTAATCATTATAATGTTAAATATTCATTTATACAGACTGGGTGACAGAACCCAAATAGATGTCATCGAAAGGTCAGGCACTTTTAATTTGCACATGCAGATTTAAATTCCTAACGCAGTACCAAGAGGCTGTTACTTCGACATGAAATTTTAGTAACGCAACCCTGGTGTCCTACTCTACGAAGGGATATTAATAAGATGGAGATAATTCAGCGTAACAACGTAACGGAGAACTTCAGCGTAATGGTTCCTGAACTTCACAAACAAAGCTAGAAAATTCGTTTTCAGCACTTTGAACTCATCTCCTTAGTACAAAGAAGACTGGGGACCACTCATCGAGACCTAAACATATCTCAACGGCTTTATCGTTATTACCTTGGAAAGGCTTTTCGGCAGAGACAAAAAAGTGTGAACTAGAAATAACTACCCAAATCTATAATATCAAACTGCAAGGCTACGCAGGCACTAAATTTGCCAGAATCTGGAACCAGCTGTTCGAAAATATCGTTTCTGCTGGCACTGTGAACATATTAAAAAAATCATTATGACAAAAATTGAATAAACAACTCACCAGTATTATAGAGTAATGATTCTATAATATTTTCTTCTTAATTCCTGGGCCCTGCATTTGATTGCTAAGCGTGCGTATGATTGATGCCTGTACTTTAGACGGCACGGGACTTTTGTAGCCACCCAAGAATGAACCAAACAGCTCGTTCCTGTTACCGTATTTTATTCTAGTTATGTAAAGAATAATTGGGCATTATTGGTTCAAGTTTTTAATATTCTGTCTCAAAATTATCGGCAGGAAAGAATTACAATAGAAATCCCCTTACATTAGAGTTACTGTATTTTTTAGTTTATTTTACACAGTCCATCAACACTCACAACGCTTGCAATAAATATTATGATTATAATACTTTTGCAAAAAGTATTTAATAGTTTAAAGGGAGAAAGAGAAGTGTGTCTATTTACAATAAATCATTTGTCCACAAAACAGCAATATTAATTTGACAAGAACAAGTACAATGGCAAATGACCGGAAAAGAGATCATATATCACTCATTTTATGCAGCCGTTAATTGCTCTGCAGTTTTAGTTCCTTAGCTGTTATCCACCGTGACCGCTCAGCAAGGGCGTTTATCTCCACAGGATAAGGCGACGTTAAACAGACGACAGGTGTAGCTGCTATATATTCCAGCGTTAAAACATCTAGTTTTGGTAATAATGAATGCATAATTACCTCGGAATGAGCTTTATCGGCTGAAAACAATGAAGAAATTCAGAGAAAGTTTCCGTTCCCGAATGCGATAGAGCCGCGTACAACACCATTGTTCGGATTACAATGTGTGCTTTGTCTGCTTCAAACCTAAGAAATACAGAATGTTTCAATAGATAAGCGTGCATAGAACCTTTGTTAGTCTTGATATGCTGGTATCGCACTCCAGTTCTGGTGCACTTGAACCGTAAGGTCCTGAACTTGAGAAACCGGAAACCAAACAAGCCAAGGTTACTGTAACAAAAGAGAGAAAGTGATAGCTTCTACAATAGGAAAAATGAGAAGCAAATTCAAATAGAAACCAGCCCCAAAATTTTATTTCTTCAAGGAAATTACACTTTTTACTGAAAAGTGTTACAAACAATAGCGAACTCGGTGTAGTTCCAAAAATCTAAATGAATTGTTAGTAACAAGTGAAGAATTCAAAATTTTCTCCAAACACTGACGCACAAAAGGCAATTTCGAAAACTTAACGCATTATCACCATCAGACACTTGATTTTTTTACTAACATAAGAAAATGCAAAAATTGCAAAATTCTGCGAAGAATTGACCATAGAAAATTATTTCTGAAAAATTCAAAACAACTACCGTGATCCAAAAATACGAGCACAAAAATGTAAACATTTTTAATGGTATGCTGCATGTTTTTAAGTAGTGTATAGGACATTTTTTATTTCATCCAGCTGTTAACACCATTAAGGATCAAAGAGACCTGACAAAGTATATTTACAAATCCAAAAAGGCAAAATATAATGGCTAACCTTCCAATGCTCGCTCAATGGCACAAGTTTATGGAAACAAAAGTAATTCATTTCACAATGAAGGTCAGGTTGTAGTACGAAGTTTAAATATTATGAACTGACGAGGACATTTAACGGCAAAAAATATATTCCGTAGCCGACGGAAATTACCATAATATTATGGGAGTGACGCGGCATTTTTTTTATCGCTAGCTCAAATAACGTGTTCTAATATTTTACATTATTGCAGTCATAATATTTCACTAGAGTGAAGGTTTCCAGTAGCTGGAATAATTGTTGCTCAGAACGTGACGAAATATTTCTGTTCTTTTAATTTTTAAAATGATTTTACTTGTTGGGCATTTTTAATAATAATTTGTCTAAACTTGAAATTACTTTCTTTCTAGACAGAAAATATTTTTGTACAAGTAGTTTCAGAAAAATTATTTGATGAATATTCGTTTCCTGCCACAAATGGCAATAGTGTTACTTTAGATAGCAAGTTTATTTAGTAATATGTGATTTAGAAAAATAGTATCCATTGAACTTTTCTAATTACGAACAATAAATTGGTATAATTTTGGATTAATTGTCGCAATCTTTTTCATACTTTATGCTGAATACTGTTCACATGTGAAGGTCAATTGATTCCTAATTTATTTTTCAGAAGGAGAGATAATTGATCAATTAAACATTGAAATGCAAACTCGTAAAACACTGATGTATACGGAAATTGGTATCCGTAATTTTGGTGGCGATAAAATTAATCCTTATGTAATATTATTTGAATTTTAAAAATCCATTTAGAGATTCAAACTGTTTCATAACGACTCAAACTTAAAAAAACTTCTCAAAGTATCACTCATGTAGTCATGCTACTTTAAATCAAGTAAATTGATGTTCTTCTTAAAAAACCCTGCATCAAAACCTATGATTTATTGTAGTCGCTGAAATTTTGTTAAGGAGTGTGGCAAGATTAAAATCTCTATGAAAAACTACATCAATTTTTGCACTGACTCTAATTTCAATAGAGGACGTAGGAAGGCTTCCATTGCCGTCTACAAAATAATGAATGATGTTTGTTTTTGTTCAGCCGTACCTGGGTAGTTTTTAGGGTTACCCTTTTTGGATATAGCTGGTATTTGGAGGGCCAGTCGGTTAATCTGTCCTGAAGGCCGGAGCTGTGCATTTGAAATCAGCATACAGCCTAAAAAACCTGCAAAACTAACGGTACTTACAAGTTCTTACTATGGTTACTCAGGAAACTCGAGGATATCCTCTTCTTTTCGCACATTTTGATCATTTTCCAGTTTTATGGCCCATTGTGAGAATTCTCTTAGCACCCATGCAGGATTCTGATCAGATATCTGCACGAGCTTTGCATGAGAAAAAGTTGTTGTCAATGTTATTTAAAGATTATCTCCTAAGTGTTGTTGATGCGTTGGATATTTTGTCAGTAAAATATTTATTTGAGCTTAACTACATAGAAATGCTTACTTGAGGATGGTTTTTTGTTGGCCAAGTTACAGGTGGTGGACAAAATAA
>VCRD01000178.1:34743-134555 GCA_006783055.1 Trinorchestia longiramus
TAAAGATTATCTCCTAAGTGTTGTTGCGTTGGATATTTTGTCAGTAAAATATTTATTTGAGCTTAACTACATAGAAATGCTTACTTGAGGATGGTTTTTTGTTGGCCAAGTTACTTTGACGTAGAAAACTCTAATCACGTGGTGTTGCCCCAATTTTTAATGACTGAACGCCTAAGAACAGGTTACAGATGAAGTAAGACTTACAAAACAGCACAGGTTTTGTGAATCAACGACCATCAGTTCAATATTGATTGAACTGGCATCCTGATAGGAGAGTAAAAAAACTTCATTATTGGATTCGGATTCGCTGTTTTATGTGATGTATAAATCTAAACAAGATACAAAAATTTCGCTCAAATGTAGTAATTCAGAGGAAAAAATTCACACAATTTCTAAACCAATTACCAACGAAGATAACACGCAAACGAAAATTATTACACATATTATGCCCAACCTAGTTTTTTATAAGCCGCCAATTCAAAAGTAAAACTGATAATTTGGTAATAACGCAATATGCTAAAACATCTTTCTGTTGTGATACAGATTCCACCGAACTCTAAAATTCTTGTTTAGTTTGGAAACTGAAAGCAGTACTGTGATGCTCAATTTAATCTATGCAGGTTTGGAGGACAATTCGAGGTACCGCCCTTGCAATCACTACCTTTAAAATTAAATATTGTACTTCATGACTGATGCACTACTGTTATATGAAAACAAACGAGATTCGTGTTTCGTGAATTTCACCTTTTCTTTACTTTAAATCAGTACAAGCTGGCGGACACTGGTCGTTAAGCAGTATTTTAATAATTAACCGAGATAAAAGCCCCTCTGTCTCACATGTTAGCAAATTAGCTGGACTACGGGTGCGCAAAATGAGCACCTGCGGTTGAATTGTTACGACCAGCATGCGCCGTCGCTCAAGGATATCGGCAAGCCGCGTTGTACCTGCGCGTTTTTAACAGATAAGCGCGTCGCTACCAACCGCCCCTTATTCATGACTGTATGTGTACTTCACCACGTACACGTGCATTTATTATTTTTAATCACAGAACCAATAAATGTATAATAATTCCTCTTGTATATACTTTGTTCTGCGCGTTATTGTTGTTTCGAAAAAATAAACGAGTGTTGTGAAACGCAGTGTCTAATTAGTAACATCGCAGAATTTGTATAATTCTTAGAAACGAAGTGGATCTCAAGTCACACAAACATTGTTTCATACATCAGTTGCTTTGTAAACATTTTAATTCACAGTATTTGGAGTACGAATTTTTGGTGAATGCATTACCTGAAGCTGTGTTCAATCTGACACCCTTAGCTAGGTTTGCATGCACCAATATCTGAGTCTACAATTCGATTCTTTGCTCTTTCCTCCGATGGAAGAAATCTGAAACAATTCGAGGATCGTTGGCTCATTTTATTTTCGATTTAAACTACCGACCCCTACACATAGAAGAGCATTCCTTTTTAACTCGGTTTCGTTCCACACAAATACTGTATTTTAGGACTCACTATTTCAGTTCCTTAACAGTTACAGTTAAACAAGAGGAAAATGGACGCACATAAAAATGAGTCCGAATTATAAACACAAGTTTGAATTGATAAAATATTAAATGTATCTCATGTATGTACTATGAAGAAGTTCTGTTTGAAAACAGAGGCTTGAATATGAGAAACCCATACGAACTTTGTATGAAAACTCGCATACCTCATCCATATTTACATAGATATTGTAATACATGTATTAATCCATCGAATAAAAATTCAGATGAAATCAGTCTATAGCGTAGCAGGCTATAAAAAAATATTATTGTGAATGAGGCTCTACTTAACGCTTCATACTGCTTACAGAAGAATATGCAAAGTAAAACTTGTAGTAGAAAATTTCAAGGGTATGGATAGACATAAAAGTGAACATGCGGGTAGCAATGATAGGAAAATATTCATACGAATTACCAAACCATAGTGAAAAAGGCATCACTTCGTCTAATTCCGTCAAAATTTCATGCAATGACAACATTTTGTTTTCATATAACGAAAGATATTAAACCTCTGTAACAATTATATAAAATGTATTAATTCTATCCGTATAGATACCTGTATAATTATTGTCTAAAAACAAAAACGT
This sequence comes from Trinorchestia longiramus, assembly GCA_006783055.1. Classification (NCBI taxonomy): domain Eukaryota; kingdom Metazoa; phylum Arthropoda; class Malacostraca; order Amphipoda; family Talitridae; genus Trinorchestia; species Trinorchestia longiramus. The sequence continues at coordinate 36,872 of VCRD01000178.1, forward strand.
ATGCATTACTTTGCATGATTATCGAAGAAGTGTAGCGAGACTTAGAATTTATTTGTATGTAGTTTAATCTCCGGCATTTGATTAGATCGAGGTTGAAAAATGATTTATTCTCACGGTTCATGTTATCATCATATCATTAGTGGGATATTTTTTTTATCCAATTACTGTTAATAATTTGCCATTCGCGAATGAAAATTGGCTCTTAATTGCATCAATTAAACCGTAATAAACTAAATTTCCATGATTAGAATAATTTATGGGCTTATTACATCATAAAATTATTTTGTTATTCAAACATGTAAAACCATTAATAGATTCATCACGTAAAGTTATTTATAAGTTCACCTTAATTATGAGTGTGTGGGAATGAATGTCATGTGAAAACTAATCAAATTTTTAAGAAAAATGAAACAATATAATATTGGTTTGTAGAATAATCGTTACAAAAGGTTTGGATGTGTGACGATATCAATAGAGATAAATCAATGATACACAGACTGATGTAGGCCCCCTTGCAATACACGCATCACAGAAAGAAAATTATCAGAAAATTTTCTTTTGTTTTTCTTTTATTTTCTTCACTTTCAGCTACGACACACATTCCCGGTATGTGGTAAATGAATACCAATTGAATTAGTGACGTGCTCAAGGCATTATTAAAGTGACTCTCGGTATGCGCACGATCTATTTAAAAACATAGAATTTTGTGACCAGAAGCCAGTGAATACAACCTGTCTTTTTGAACACAATGTAACTCTCTCTAATCACGCTATAATTTTACTTTGGATTAAAAGGTAACTCTGTGTCAGCATCAAACACGCAGTAAATGTTTTAATGTGAGCCCTTCGTTGACAGCATGACTAAGACAGGGACTGTGTGGCAGTGTCGGTTGAATTCTGGTCCAACTGAGCCCGAGGCAGATTTTTTACGATGCCGCGCATTGATCGTTCGTGCATTGTGGCGCGGTGTGTGGAGGAGCCGAGCAAGGAGGAGGCTGATGGCAGCATCACTGTAATTCTACGATCCTCAGGCAAACATTCACAACCAAATGAAGAAATGCCACTGGACACTGTACTGATGCATGTAACTCGTAATTAATAAATGAAAAATGATGGGGTTTTCATGGGTTCAATGCCTAGCAGCACAAGGTATTACCGATCGAATCATCAGAAAAATCATGACTTCGCTCGTTGTGCCGAATAATCAATTTTAAAACTAAGGGAAAATTATTCACTAGAACATGAACGATAGTAATAGAAATACAAATTATCACAAATAATTCACATTACAAGCCGATTTTTGACGGGTGAGGTGTATATTTAAGTATTAATAAAGTAAAACACGACGCATGTTCTTCTAAAAAATCACGCCTTTACACTGAACCTAAAAACGCTTTTTCATAAAATTGATTATACGAGAAACTGTTTTTTAGTGCATCGATGTAGTTGTTTCATTTTTTATTTCGAGTATTTCCACTGAAGGGAGTATGAACTACTGTTTCACAAAGCAGGAGCACCAGAGTTCGATCTCCCAGTTTTAGAGAACTTCTTTTTCTAGAAATATGCTGGTTGGGCATATGTGTGAATTTAACGCATTGAAGCTCAATCACACAAAACAGAACCTCTGATGAAAGACTGAAATTTACCTGTCGTATAAAGCATTGCCTAACTTGAGTGTTTTCTTAAAAGCTTAAAAACCTCTTTAAACAAAATTTATGAGTGTAAATCACCCTCGTTCTTCAGCCCAGCGCACACACCTCCACAGCAAGGCAATATCTATTATTATTTTTGGTCCGATATTTTCTGGCAGGATGAGAACTCTCAAATAGCATCCTTAGTTCAGGAAAATAATTGAAAGTCCCTCAATGAATACAGGCTCCTAAAGATTTATAGCTATTTCTTTTAAAGAATACCTTTTCGTATTCAATAATTTATGGGAGTTTTTTGATTTGTAGCTCACTCAGTAGTTTTTGTTTGCCATTTTTTTCTCACTGAAAATATGCTCACATTTATCTTATGTGAGACTTACAAGTGGTCGTTCATCATTATATAGGGAACATTTATTTTAAGGGACACTCACAGGTAGTTATTCACCATTATCTCACGAATATAAATCACATGGAATACTCACAAGTTCTTGTTCACCATTATTTTCCGAATATTTACCTTGTCTTGCTCACCATCACTTGGCCATGAAATAAAAGTGTTCTTAAGAACACGCTTTCAGTTAATAAAAGCATACTTCTAGCATATCAAGCTATACATAAAAATCAATATACGCTATATATGAAATAGTATGGAATGTAATCAATGAGTAGTTGGAAAATATCTTCACCAATAAGTAAAGATGTTGTTTAGTATGCACTAAGAGTGAATGAAAACTGATCGCTTTAAAAATGGCATTCATGAACGAAATATTAATGCTCAATACCTTTAATCTGCAAATACTTGGTGATAGTACAGTTCATACCAGCAGCATAAACTGCTTGAAATATTGATACTCACCAATTAATATCAATTTTGAAGGCAAAATTGGTGTGTCTGGATAATATTAACATTTGGCTCTTTGAATTATTACCTGGAAATATCTTATTTCGTTTTAACTGGAATGGCAAAAATAATCAACTTGGAATGAGAGTGCATAATTTCGGGAATTTCCTAGCCTTCGACCTTCCTGACCACACAGCTTATGATATTTTAGGTGACATTTCATGGCACTTGGGCCTCGCAAAAACTCTGAGGCTGTAACATGACGCTTGCTGAAACCCGTGACTCTGACTCAACCATCGCCTGTGCCATGTAAGCTCGCGTCACCAGAAGGTTAAAACATCAATTTGTAGTTTGTATTTTTCTAGATCTTTTGCACGATATTTTAAATTATGGCAGAAACTGTGGTTCATAAAATAATTGTGGTTGTTAGCCTAATTTAAAATCATGTTAACTGACATTAGCAGTTACAGTATATGTAATTTATGAAAGAAATAAGCTCAGCAGAAATAACGGAAAAATTATGGTGGTGCTGACAGGCGTATGCAGTGATTTGATCGTACAAATTTCTTCAGCGTTATTCATGTTAGCACTTCAGCCAATATTTTTATAGACCAAAAATTTTTATTCATAAAGCTACAGTATGTATTTTAATTCCTAACATTTGAAATTTATCTCTGACTGATGAAAGGGGATCACGAATGCTCAAAGTTAGAGCATGCAAAAATAATCATCTAAATTTAGAAAAAAAATTATCCATTCCTTCATCTCTCAATGCAATTATCACGAGTTTCATTATGTATAGTTTTGAAACTAATCTTAACTTTATCATCCGGAGCCCAAATGAATTTGACAGCCATAAAGATGTTAATTTTTTTACGAGGACTGCGAATGATGTTGCGTGTTGCAGGCTCTTAAGTTCGAACATAAAATAGTCGGGTTTTGGCGGCGTTGGTCGAGCGCTCGCTGTGTAAACACAGACGTTCACGATCTGTGCTCAAGACTCCAGGCTTCTAGCACAAAAAGTAACCCAACAGACTGTCGTACTGCAGCCCCCGCCCTGGTCCGGTTCCCTGCTGCATAGAGGCCAAAACTCGCGTTCATGTACTGATCTCTGACTCGCTATATTTTATAGATACGACATCCAGACTTGAAATAAAGTACTGAAATAAGTCAGTTCCGCCATTTTTAGGACACGGAAAATTCAAGGCAAAGTTTTGTTATCTGTATTTGTGAATACAGAGTAGCATAAAAAGTCGGTTTACTTTGACGGACACATCCAAAGAATAATTTTCGGTAAAAGAACATGGATTTTTCTTCTGAACACGTATTAAATTCCCCACACGCTTAATTACTGAGTACAAAAAATCTCAAGTTCTCGTGAAAAATGTTTCAAGTTTGACCAAAGTGGTCTGATACTTGTTATAATTCCAGTGAATACCAATAAATAGCATCTAAATAAACTTTATAATCAAAAATTCATAATGAAAAACATTTTTTCATCATAGTGTTGATGTTTGTTATGCATGATGATTTCTACAGAATTATTTATGTCATTGTTCATGATGCAGAATGAATTCAACTAAATTGTTAATGTCATTGTATTTGATCTACAAAGTTATTAGTTAATGATCCCTGCAGTTAGCCTACGGTATGTTCCAATCATATATGTGGTATGGGATAAATTTATACATCTGACAATTTTTAGATATTTTAGTTAGCTGACAAAACTGAAGTTTTGATTCTTTTTTTCTTCATCACACCACGTACTGCTGTGTGCCAAAGAATGTATTGTTCAATTCTCAATAAAATGCTAATGGCTAATAAAGAAAACTTTTTGGATTACTGAACAATATGCTGTGGGATACTGGATATTATTCAATGAAATGCTCGAGAGGATAATATTCATTAAGGAAGAAATGCACTGAGTGCTGAAAAATACGGTAGGAGTCTGGTAAAAACATTGACGTATTCTGTAGAAAAGACTACCTGAAACTGGAGAAAACACTGCAACTTCTAGAGAATGCTGTGAGATACTGAAATAAATACCTACGAACCCAAAAGAAAATACTAAAATACTTTGAATAAAAACGGTCTGAGTCTAACGTCAATGCTGACGTACTAAAATGGTAAAGAAATACTTCAGGACTCTGAAGAAAAGACTAGGAAACTCAGGAGAATAAAAATGTGTTAAGAGGTCATGAAGAATAGATCAAAAAGAAATGATGTATCAACATCATTTCAAGCATCTAGATCACTCAAACTGTCCACATTTCATTTATGAGTATTCTGCGAGGACACGAGCCACGTGTACAGCACCACAAGAGTTTTCCTCCTTCCTCGTCGGTGGTCCTCATTGATGGGTTAGTTTACTGTGAGGAACACGTGCATTTACACTCCGTCATCGTTGCATTCTTTAGGCCGGGTGTATGACCATGTCTTTTACATTCATATGAGCAGGTTTATTAGATTTACATTTCTTGCTGATCCGTTACATGAACGCATTATTGTCAAGAAATCTACATTTTATTCACTCCCTAGGAACTAAAGAATCAAACTATTTAAAGAACTCGGTGGTAATACTTCATTAGCTTTGGCTTACTCTGAATGGGATAAAAGGAGTTGCTAGGGTTTTATTATACTTTACTGTACTTCCAAAGCCGTTGATTTCTATTTGAAAATTGATGGATTTTCAAAGGGTGAATGCTGGTTGAATACACAAGCATCTGTTCCTGCAGGTTTCTTCGAAGAAAGACTCAGACTTTAAACAGAGAACATCAAATATTAATTTACGAGAAGTAATCTTTAACTTAAGACTATTTCCAATAATCTGACGAAAAATGACAGATTATTGTCAAGTTCGACGTTCCGGAAGGAAATGATCTATAATAATTGTTAAGCGTACCTGCTAATAGGTGAATAAAAATTGTTCTCGTTAAAAAATAACCTCTAGAAGTTCTGAACTGGTATTTGCAAAAATACGAGTATATTTTGAGGAATGTTCTAGAAACAACTCTAAGTTTGCAAATGAGAAAAATGTTCATGAATTGAATTTCAAAAAAACACAAGATTACAAACTGGTACATCTCACAAATTTTCGTCCAATTTTGTTATCTATTTATATTGAGTGTTTAGAGACCTTACTAGTTTGTAATCATCATAGAATGGAATGGCAAGGTTTGGAATCTCTGAAGCCTTTGAAACTTCTGAGCAATGTCTGAAAAGGACAACCAGGTAGACGTAGCAGGATCTTTTTGTAGTTTACAGAGCGTCGGCTTCTCAAGAGGCCCAAGGTTTTCTTTTTATCTAAAAGGATGTCTGTACACAAGGATGACTTTTTACGTGATAATGTACTGTGTTCCCTGAATCTGTCCACAATGATGCAGCAGCATTAACAGACGAATCCGATAAAAAATAACTCGTGTGACTCTTTTGAATTTAGATCTATGTTATGTTCAACTTGGAGGGCAGCGAGTGTTTTGTTATCAAACCTTTTCTGATTCCTGAAGGCAGTCTTCTGATCTGGGTTGAAGTTAATTGTCCCTGGACCAGAAAAAGTAGCAGCCATCAGAATTTTTAACCGACGAGGTAAAAACTGATTGGACTCGTCTCAGGGATTTGGCATATTCCTGATCTATATAGTTGTAATAGAATATATAAAATTCCAGCCGATAAATTTGTTCGTCATGAAAAAAATATTATATTCGTTTATTCTCCAGCCCTATTTTATTTAAAATCCTCGAGTAATCCTTTTTATTGTAGGAAGTAATATACCAAATGAAGTGAATCACGCCGAAAAGAACGAGACAATTTGTATTTTTCCATAGCTTATTTGATTAGTCTCTCATATACGAAAGTTTAAAGCTGGATTTGGAAACTGCCACGCAAACCCCCATTTATGACTCAACCCAGCAACGAAGAAAAGTACTCTAAATTGCGTTCATACGATCAAAACCCACTCACAAACACAGACAACATAGGGCATTAAAAGGATAAATATATGCAGGATGCAGAGAAGTTGCTGAACCAGTTTTCATGAGGCTGTAATGCCAATTACGCCTGTATGAGAAAAGTTCTCTCGAACCAAAACAAAAACAAATGCCAAAGTTGAACTTGAACCTGTCTCTGAACGATCGTTGTCGACGGGAGAACTTGTTTGAACCGAACTGCAATCCTTCCTTTTTTGCGGCAGTCTTCTTCGTCTGCAGTATGTTGAAGGTGTGATTTGTAATCTAGAAGCTTCTGGAAGCCGATCCTTTTCAGCTTGCAACGCAAGCCATTAAGGTTCATTTCAACACAGTTAGGGAACTCATTCTCTACGGTTATTGTTCTCTAGAAGCGCCTTAGGGTGGACTAGACCTTGAAAACCTGGGAACTTCCTCAGACCACCTGTAGCTGTCCACCTTCTATTTTCCATTGATCCCGTTCCTTCATCCATTTTTCCCTGAATAACTACTCTTCTCTACCATTCTCCTATGACCCTCTCTTGCAACCCTACCCTAACCATTTTTGTTTATCCACCTGCTCTTGCAACGAGAGAAAATCCACCTTGACTGTTCGTATAAGAGGTTAGATTTCAACAATAAGCTTCATTGTGATACGGAAATACTATTATGAGAATTTTCAGAAAAGTGCTGAAATTAAAACCGTAATTGGCTCTCAATATTTGTAATCCTTTACGCTAACAAGAAATATCTTATTCAGACTATTTATGCTGTACTCACACGATTGTGTTTTTGACTTGGGGGCAAATTAATAGCTGCAAATGAGAATTCAGACTGCCAATAAAAACAGACGCTGTGTCACAAGTGTATGTTAGATAAATTAGAGGAAGAAATTACCAGTGTGCTCCAATACCCTATATAAGAATAACTCGGGCTTTCTAAACAAGTTTTGGAGAGCCATAATGTATTTATATATCTGTATTATTAGCTGTCCTATTAAAAGTCATTTCTGACGAACAAAAATTAATGAAATTTTAAACCCAAAATTATGTTTTAAGCTGTTATAAAAATATTTCATAGTTAGATCTCATATCCAAGCGAGGTAAACCTGCCATTCTTCAGAGACAGAAAGAAGTAACGTTCTTATTCTTTTGATTTTGTTAAAGCATGTGTTCTGCATCACCATAAACTCCTCATAAGTAGTTCAGTAAAGCACCCAACTGTTGAGTATTTGTGCTGCCTGGAATCTCATTCATAGTAACTCAGAATATTAAAATTATTCTCATGAGTCAGAAAATTGTTAAACAAATTAAATTATGAACCATATTAATAAAATATTGTCTCATGAATGAGTTTTCTAGTTATTTTGTAGAAGTGTATATAGAATAGGGGATCAAAGAAGATTTATAAGCACTGAAAATTGATGAGAGACTATGATAGTCACATGAATATTTTTTTCAAAGTAGAAGAATAAGGTCGCTGAGTTGAGCTGGTTAGTATTTCCTATTCTTGCAGTATCTATACTTGTTCAAAAAAAATCATTTTTCCGTGGTAAGCGGATCTGGACCAAGATCAGGCATCCGGACAGATCCAGTGTAGGGTGAGTGCCTCCAGACATACAGGGTTGTCCACGTGTATCACAATTTTGCAACCTTGATCAATGATTAATGTTTAAAAATTAGCATGGGTCATTCCAGAAGTTTAATAACCACTATGAATTATAAAATTTTTGGAAAATGAGGATGGATAATTCGTGAAGTGTAATGACCATGATCAATTATGATTTAGAATAGAATAGAATGTGGCAACAGGAACGAGCCGTTTAATTGGTCCATTCTTGTGCTGCTACCCAAGTCCCATGCCGTCTAGCATAAAGGCATCAATCACACACATATACTTCAATATGCAAAGATATTTCAATCACGTGCTTACACCTTGATCATTTACAAGCACTTCAGCCACGCAAACATACTGCAAACATACGTGCGCAGGCAGAGAGTTAAGAAGGATATGGAATTAGGACTTTACAGAATTGGGGGGTTCCTTTCCCAAAATTTGTCGAGGCGATTTTTGAACATGTTTTGGGTAGCTGATTCTAGGTTCTGGTAATTTTGACTGGAAAGAAGTTTAGAGCCTGGGATGTCGTACAGGTTCTTTTTATTAGCTTGTGGCTGTTATTTTTGGTTAGTACGTTATCATCTCTGTTAAAAAGCCTTTCTAGGGTAACATCAAAGCCATTAAGATATTTATGTCTCAATGAGCTATCCTTGCAGTCTCCTTCGTTTTACGGAGATAAGCTCGAGCTGCTCGAAACGCCTTTCATAGCTGAGATGACGGAGTGCAGAAATCATCTTCGTTGCTTTACGCTGAATTTTTTCCATTTTGCTGAGGTTTCTTTGGAGGGTAGAAGACCACAGTTCGCCTGCATACTCTAGATGTGGTCACACTAACGCTTTATAGAGCGGTAAGATGATGTTTTTTTGACTTGTATTCAAAGTTTCTTGCAATGAAACCGAAGATCCTACTTGCATTCCTGACGCCTTTTTCCACGTATTTGTCATGCTTGAGATTTTCAGTGATAATAATACCAAGATCTTTTTGTTGCTGTACTTCTTCAATACGTGTGTCGTTCATCGTATACTGGAAAGGCCAATTATTAGTACCAACGGGCATGACTTAAGATTTGTCAATATTGAAGCTCATTTGCCATGTTTCAGTCCATTGAAGTAGTGTTTTTGAAATATTTGAAGTGAATCATTGTTGTAGTTTAACAGCTTTGTTGGATTAGCTGTTTTAAAAATTTCAAATAAATATAATTGTCGCAATTCAATTAGTATGATACATTTGCTTCTATTTTTGCTTCTGGATAGTATATTTGGGAGGAGCGAAAAAATATGAATTTATTCACGTAATATTTTATACGATGATACACCTTGGACTTTTCTTCCCATACCGAGAATGAAATTGTTATATGAAAGGAGTTTGCGTTAAAGAATGAAAGAGGATTTTCAATTCTCTTGCTCCGGAGGTCTAGCTAAAGATTCCATTTGAGCTCTAAATGAGAACACACCTGTAGATCCTCGTAGTATTTTTCGTTGCAAGGTTTCCCCTCGAATTATCCCTGCCATCCCACACCCAGCTTCACCATCAAGAAGTGTTTCACTTAACTAAAGTAGAGAGACGCGGGAGAAACCATGGGCCGCATTAAAGACAATACGACTTTTCATAATCGAAGTTTTCTTATACTTTTGGTGTGAAATCAATTTTCATCATGCCTAAAGAAGTCGCTGCATTTTAAAAATTGCATACTGTTTATTTCAGCAGCACTATTATACTTGCATAGAAATCACTATCTCAGATTCTACTTTGACTTGGTGATGAAAAATTCGGACCAGTACCTGTTTAATATTTTCTGTGGTCATGTGCCCTCCGGCCTTACCATCCCACTGGAGCTGCAAGTTTCTTGTGTTTCAGAAACTGTCAAATCATTTGTTTGGCCTCTCGTCTAATCCATTGAACCTCGGGCTTAACTATAAGACTAGCAGTAACAAATTGCTAAGTTTGTAACCGCAAAGGGGTTTGCACTGCATGCAATTGAGACCGGCAGCATTGTCAACGCGCATAAACGTGAATCTTAGATTATAATTCTGCTCTCAAGAGCCTGTAGTTTTGCCAAAAACTCCCATTCTTTCGTACCTAGTTACTTTTTCTCAAAATAAAATTCCCCTCAAAGAACATCAGAGGTTAGCAAGATAAGACAGCTCTCGCAAAAACAAGTCTGCTGATTCACAGTTTTTCTTGAGGGTATTGCAGGTTGGACTCCCCAGGAATTTTCCAGCCTTGTTCGAGGATCTAGCACAAAGCGAACATATGTTTGGTGTGAATGAGCTCAGGGAGAAATGCATCTCCTCTTTTAAAACAGTGAATATATTATGCTAGTAGACCCACATGTGAAAAATTCATATATTTTTTACCAAATTTTTCGTTTGATTGGCCCGAGTACTCAGGCCTTGCGAAGGAGTTTTCACATTGAAGGATGTACCTTTGCTATCCACAATACAAGGCTTACAATACCTGGATGTCTTACCAAATTTCCTCCTCTCTAAATCCATGAAAACAGATGAGAGAGGCGAACCAACCAAGAAAGCAAGCAACACAGTGCGTATTAATATACTCGTATAGTGGGATGACGCTAGTCAGTTCTCATGGAAATTCCACGGTTTTGAATTGAATAATTTGAAATTATTATGATGGCCAAAATATGAAAGAATTACGACGAATTACGACGAACCCTTTTCATGAATATGAATTACGACGAACTTCCATTCTGTATCTTATCGACTGATAACATGGTCTAGATAGTAAACGTATAAATTTTACGATTCAAAAGCGATAAAATTATGGATCTATGAAATAGAATACGTTTCTCACTTTTACCCGTGGTACTATAGGAACCTGAATATTGTTAATGAATACATACAGAACTTCCATCCTGTATCGTATCTACTGAAAATATGGTCATGAAAGACAAGAAAGCTAAAACGGGGTAAAATAACGTATTTTATCGTAGTCCAGCGCCTTCAGCATTCACGATACAACTCTTATAATACATTTAAACCCTCTTTGATTTCAGTTCAAAAACTGTTCTTCTGTAATGGTTAGGAAGTAATGGGATGGACACACAGAGAGACAGAGAGAGATGGAGATACACTATTATACAGGGCGTTCTAAAAAAAACGAACTTTGAATTGATAAAGCTCTGCAGTTATTGTTGATAATTTAGTTCTGTAAAGACCAGCTTGTTATTCATGTAAATCAGTATCTACAATACCACTTTCATGAATAAAACATGTTGGCAGAACAAGTTTTCCAGGCAAATATCCTTCATTATGCAGTTAACAAAAGAACAAAGAGTGTTTGTAGTCACAACCTGGATTTCAACTAGAAGCACTAAACGTGTACAGGCCTTATTTTCTCAACATTTCTTCAATCGAAGATCGCCATGCACAGATACCATCTGGAAAAATGCTAATAAATACCAACAAGAAGGAACTAGCCGTAATTTGTACAAAGGCCGTTCAGAGCGTAAAAGAACTGCAAGATCAGAAGAAAAGGTTGAAAATGTGCGAAATTTGCTTCTACAAACTCCACAAGTGTCAATCAGAAGAAATGGTTTGCCTCTAACAATGTCATCGTTCAATTCTTTCTATGGGGCTTTCTTAAGAATAAAGTTTATACTACTCCACCAGAAAACATAAATCAGTTGCGCGAGAGTATCATCCGAGAAGTGAACCTACTTAAGGAAAATCCACAGATGGTTAGGAGGGCAGTGCAAGCAATGAGATCGAAGGCGCAATTGTGTTTAGGAAGGAATGGAGGTCATGTTGAAGGAAAAGGGGCTTAAAATGAAGTGGAAGATTTTCGTCCTGTTATTAAATAATATTCATTGGTAATGAGACATTGATTATTAAAGTATTATAATTTTTTACTCTTAGACTTTTGAGTTTCATTCATACCCCGGAGCAAAAGTACTTTCAGTGGCCTCTACCAACAATGATATTGTAACAATTTTGTGCAAGGAAATATAATGAAATTTTTGCTGTTAAGGGACAAATATTTAGTGAACAAGCCGGCTTTTATGGAACTAAACTATCAACAATAACTGCAGAGCTCTATCAATTCAAAGTTCGGTCTGTTTTTTTTGGGTCACCCGGTATTTATAGACTAGTAGACCCACATGTGAAAATTCACGTGTTTTTTACGATTTTTTTCATTTGATTTACCAGTGGACGAGGGCTTTGCGAAGGAGTTTCCACATCGAAGGATGTGCTTTTGGTATCCACAATACAATGTTTACGATACAAGCATACCCTATCGAATTTTCTCCTATCTAAATCCTTAAGAGTTCGACAGAGAGACGGACCAAGCAAGCAACAAACTGCCTATTATTATAATACAGGGTGTCCACAAAAAATGTATCCATTGACCGATCGGTTACTGCTGTAGGAGTTCATAATCAAAACACGCTGATCTTCATTAAGTTGCATTTCAAAGGTATATAATCTAAAGAAATAAATCAGAATTAAACTGTTGTATGGTTCCGGTATCATATATACATACATCGGTGAGTGGATACATTTTTTGTGGACACCCTGTATAGTAGAATGTATAAAACTTACGCTCTGAATATTATAAGTGTGATGTATAAGTGTTTTTAAAATAATGTCAGGGGCATCTGATTGCATCCAGAATAACGTGTACAACCTATGAGAGTATTCAGGATAAGCAGCAGACTTGTGAAAGTATTTATGATACTGTGTGCGAGGAATGAGTGTGTTCAGGGTGCCCGAGTTACAAAATAGCTCGAGCAACTGAGCTGATTAACTGTAAGATCGAACTGATAAAAACTCGTAATACTTTGGTATTAATATCTACAGAACAATAACTGCACCATTAATAACTCATCTTGTCTTGTATCCCATTTTTCGATATCTTTGAATAAATATGCGCTTGATTTAATATCTTCCCAACCTAGACCACTTTACTTCATCTGGTAGTAGGTACTTTAAATAATTTAAAAACTGATTGCTTGAGCCATACCACTCGTTTAGGTAGGTTACGGTTGTTATTAGGCATTCTGGTAGCATAGTCAAGTTTTTTTAGGTTTAGGTCTAGTAAATTCTGGTCAATTTTGAGGGTCGAGAAAAGAACTTCAACTTTGTTGGACACTCGAGGGTCAATTGAAGCGAGTTTTTCTGTGTCTTAACTTCATATGGGCATTTACAATACATTTTTAAATGACCTTTAGGAAATGTTGTTTAAATCTTTACGAATAAAATATCATACAAATGCAACTTAGTTTTACAATGTTTCTGTGTAATTTCTTTGCATTTCTGAAGCGCGTTGAGATCACTGGCGTGGTATGGTAAGAGAATGTAATTTTAATCGATCTCAGATTCTTTAGAGGAAAGAATATGTGTGCAATAATCATCATAAACTAAAAGAGTTTCCTTCAAAAAGCAGTTAGTAAAAGCACAATGAATTAATTGCACGCAATTCCCATCAAAAATATTTTCGTAGTTTTTCTCAGAAAACATTTTTAAATCCTTTCGTGAAACTAATTTCATTGCGACTTTAGAAAAAAAAATGTGAATGAGGGTACCGAATATTATTCTTGTACCTGCTCTTGCGAAATGGTATTCGAGATTCTAGGAGCTGTAGTGGAATAATTTGATGTAAACAAACCTATAAATGAAAATTAGTTGTTCAGTGGGTCCTCCTGTTCGAAGGCCATTATGACACCAAACTGAATTTCTTCAAGGTTAATTAGATGATTTCTATGAATGTATTCCAAAACGTATTGGACGGTCATTAAGTAGGCGTATTTATTAGTTTTTTTTATTTTGAAGGCCTGACAAATACGTTTTCGAGGCCATAAAATGGTAAAGAAATTAATTCATCCCATACTAAACGAATTATAAGATACATTAACAAAATCCACCTTCGTGCTCAGAATAATTTGAGCTCGCCAGCCTTTAATCTCGAACTTATTGCGTTAAGGTAAATTTCCCGGCATTATCTTCTTCAAAAACATTGCTATATGTAGAAACCGTCTTCAGGCTCCGCTGTTCCTTCCAAGTACGGACAGCTTGCTTGCCCGCCCTGTCCTGCAGAACGTTCCAGCAGACCTGCTCCTCATCCCAGAAAGCTGTTCTTGTAAGAGATACCGCAGTATTATTTGCACCAGGTGAGATCATCAACTCGCTCAAGCAAAACGGCCTTCGTGAGTTGAACTTTGAAACTGATTCGTAGTTAAAATATAAAATTGGTTGAAATGAATCGAAAAATATTATTATGTGCGATAAATATTTGCCCCTAAAGTTGAGTGGCAGATGATGGGTGTCTTAATTATTCGACTGTGACGAGGAATATGTTCGTGACAAAAGAATGTCTGAAATTTTCAAAATAATATAGTCAACACGCGAATACATGTTGGACAAAATAGCAGTCAGTGACAGTTCTTGAATTGTCAGGAAACTTTGCTTCCGTCCAGACCAACGAAAATCATACACGTCAGAAACTATACTCCAAAGAACTTTTGTTTATATTGTTAAACCATGGAATCTTAAATATTTACTCCTACGTAGTCACGACAAGTACACGATGAATCGCTTTTACTCAGAGGTCACAACAATAAAACAATAAACTTGAAGTAACCTTTTAAACCAGGTAGATCATTGAACAAAATTTATGAAAATGTCTTCTTGACTTTCAAAATGCTGGGACATAAAATGTACATTGAAAATCTGGACCTGAGTTAAACAATAAGATAAAAAGCACCTACCATAATGAAGACATCAAGCCACGATAATTTCAGCGATATATTGGCCGGCAGATCAGTCGCCTTATGGATTCAATTTCTGCCTTTGATATTGGGAACCTGTCTGTCTGTTCCCTATGGGAATCTGTCTGTTGGGAGCATTGTACAGAGTATCCAGTGTCTGTTGGGAGCATTGTACAGAGTATCCAGTGTCTGTTGGGAGCATTGTACAGAGTATCCAGTGTCTGTTGGGAGCATTGTACAGAATATCCAGTGTTTCTTGAGACCATTGTACAGAGTATCCAGTGTCTGTTGGGAGCATTGTACAGAGTATCCAGTGTCTGTTGGGAGCATTGTACAGAGTATCCAGTGTCTGTTGGAGCCAGTGTTTAACACTGAGGCTCCTCTGAATTCTAAATTAAACTCATCCCAATTGTAAATTACGTTAGTCTTGATTCAAAATTAAGCTTTACTTCAGGATTCTTCACCCTGAACTCTCACGATGTAAACTTTCAATGACCAATGGATGGAAAAAATTACAGAACTTCATCATCATTTTAAGGCATTATTTACGACAGCAGTTATTTTAAAGAGAACCTGTTTGAACAAAATATCAAAGGAAGAAAATGATTGTCCAAAATATATAGACTACCAACTCAATATGTTTTCCAGTTTGCTGTTATTAACTTCATTTTGAATGCTATTGATAATAACGGAGATGCATTCCAACGTTCCAACACGCAACATCTCACTCACAATTTTTACGCCACGAAAAGAAATGCTTTTAACCGTACACAAGTCACATGAAATATTGGGAATCGGTCTGTAATTTTTTTGAAGTGTGTTTGTTTTAATGCACTATCCGCTTAATTACAGGCGCCAATAAGCCATCATTCTTTTAAATGTTTGTACAATAAATATGTGTTCAATGATGCATTGTAACTTAAATTGTGAAGAAATTTATTTTTAAAAGTCGTTTAAATACATGTTAATCGATTTCAGCTCCTATTGAAGAAATCTGAACAAAGAAATGATGGTTTTCTTAATTGAAACTCTCCCTATTGAATCATTGTTTGATGTTTTCAACTTTTCGAATAATCAATTTTAATTCTACAAAAATGATAAAAATATAGGTGTTGTTTTTAGTTTTTCTGAACAAATTTATTATATTAAAATATTTCAACACAATTTGATGAAAATTATTGATAAAGAAATTCTGTTTATTGAAGGAAATGTTTTCTGTAATGGACATCTGCTTCACTTTTCCTACTAGCAATTATTTCATTTGAATATTTCTTTGTTCACGGATCAAAAGTCAAGAAAACCGTGTGCTATAAATTTTATTAAGGCTTTGAGGTGACCAAGTGTCTATTCAAAAATATCTTGCTCTGGATCGAACACTGGAGCAAAACTGGAGCCGTGCACGATGGCAAAAGATCTCCAGTAAAATATCCTGAAACAAATGAAAATCTGCACCATAAATAAACAATGACATAAAAATAGCATCTATCATAATGAAAACATCACACCATGATAATTTCAGCTGATAATATTATAAATTATTGAAAATATTTCCAACTAACATGCCATAATAGTGGCAACTGATGTCAAATGAGTAATCAACCCTCGTTCCACTACGAGACAGAAGAAATACGTACGATTAAACAAATTAAAACCAACGATCTAACTGCTTTTCATGGAAAACGCTATTTGATGCCCTTTAAATCTCAAAATGAGATGGATTTGTTATGTAAATTAATGAAGGTATATGAGTAAAATTATTTAGTTAAATATACAACCACATTCTAAGCAGGTATTCGAATCACCTATTCAAAATAAAGCATTAAAAAGAAATGTGACGCGGGCTTCAATAATTAATTTTTAAATTTGTATCTCAAGAACAGAGCATGGAAAAATTATTTTAATAATTTTGGTAAGACATTTTCTCATTCAAGTATTTGTGAGTTTCAAAATCCATAATAATTCTTCAAAAATAATTAGCAAACCGTTCTAGGCTAACATCAGGTTCATCACCATGGCATTCCCTTTGAACCTGACAGGGAATTTCCTTTTAGAGAATTTTTCTACGATTCAAAAATGACTCTGCTACCGTATCAATATAGGTCACAATAAGCATAATTATATGAGTTTATGTATACTTATGATAAACATATATACTTCGATCATCTTCAAGTTGGTCAATAAATAGTAATATGTAGAATTCTCTATACGCATATTAGGATTTATTATTTTTCAGCTGGCCCTTGTTCAAAGTATAAACAAGACGTTTGGAATCGTCACTAGTATTCTGTCACCAACCTTACAATCATTGATATTTCCAATTATATAATCATTATATTATTTTTAACTAATGATTGCATTTTACTTAACTCAACTGAGTATTCACTCTATATCAACACAATTCTTTCTTCTGTTTATTGTCATCACTGAAGTGTCCTGGGTACTCATTTTTTCATCTCGTTGACAATCATGTAAATGACAAGCTTGGTAAGTAACAACGAACAAACTCATTAAGTATCAGCTCATAAATATTTTTCACAACCCATCATCAGATAAATTACAATCCAACATCAGAACAACAGAATAACTCTTTTATCAATCCGTCATATGCTTTACCTATTATTCTCTGTTGAACCTCCCACTTGGGCTGTACTTACAGAGTTACTTTAAAGTTTCTATTATTGCAGAATTTTTTCAGACACAATATCAAACACTTAAATATATCTAAATACCTGTAAAAAAATCACCAGCAAACTTGACGACTGACAATGAGAACTTTGTACATCATTACTCATATCAAGGTCACATCATTCCGATCAGGCAGAAAGAGGGCCTTTCATGTTCATATTTTGACTGTTTCCTTTATTAAAAATATCGCATAGTGATTCTATGACCAGCTTTGTGGTTTAGGTTTTCCTTCATGCCGACGGCCGGAAGCTGAATATTTCTATCAATTCCACCCATTCAGCCGGGGCGATCAGAGGAGAAATAGCAGTTGAGAGTTGGCCACGCAGGAAGCAGCTAGTTTAGTCCGTGAAATTAGAAAATGAGGCTTTAAAACCAGCAGTTGTTACTAGCGCAGCTGTAGGCAATAGAGCGCAACATGTTTTGACACTGATCAGTGGAGTCAGAAGCGAGGTAAGACACTTCCTTCACACACTAGAGTCGTTTTAGAAGTAGCCACATAGAGGCAATGATTTATTCAAGTGTGAAAATGAGCTTAAACAGTCAAATGTACGACTTAAAAATATACATTAAAAATATTAATCATAATAGTTCATGAGACGTACTTTATCATTCAGTAAAGGCAGTAAAGTAATCCTCGACAGATTAGCTCATTTTTTTCAATTGCCGTGTGATTCTGGGGAAAAATTCCCGTTTACTTGATTCAAATTTTTCAGAGCTCATGACCACGTGTTGCAGGACATCATTTTGAAATAGGAAATAAATTAATGAAATATGTATAAAAAATATTTCTCAAATGAACCGTGCATTTAAGTCAAATGACATGCACATTATTAACATTTCTGTGTTTTAACATTACTGTTATCACAAATAAGTTCAAATATTAAAGCCTTCGTTCACTGATTATCGTTGAGTCTCTTATAAATACTGGACAATGTACTGCTGCTCTTTGAGGTTGTGAAGGAATTAATAACGCGCAGTTTACTCAACTGACCAGCTTGCGCTCCGATGTTTCTGCAGCAGTTAAGTAATTTCAGCTTCATTTATTGCTTTGTACCCTTCGTGCTGGAAGCTGCGTGCCAGGAATCATTAAAAAGCAACTACTTGAAAAGCGTGTTCTGAAGCAAAGGGAAATGCTTCCTAGACAAATTAATGAGTTCAGCTTGGGTCAACGTATGTGGATTGATAATGCATGAGCAATTATTCATTACGTTGAGCTTATATCATATTATATCCTTAGCGCATTTCTTCGGTCATGTAGTCCTGGAATAGATACAATTACAGAAATGAATGCGCATTTTACAAAATTGAAACATGAATTACAAAGAGAATGTATGAGAAAAGCTGAACGTAAAGGTTACACAACTTCAAAATAATTATTTTTACCTGCATAAAACTATTTGTCTCCTTCCCATGTGAATAAAAAATTCTCACATGAGAGTGGTTTTCCGGCCCCGAGACACCGAGACTGTGGTTGACAATATTCTTCAGCAGAGAATATTTTCAAGGCTGCTGTAAACAAAGCATTCCGAATTACGTGTCCATCTTATTCAACGCAAAAGGTTACGTGGACACTAAAAAAACGATAAATTCTCTATTAGCATTACCCTCCACGGATATGGCATTGTGTTTTTA
Organism: Trinorchestia longiramus; assembly: GCA_006783055.1. Classification (NCBI taxonomy): domain Eukaryota; kingdom Metazoa; phylum Arthropoda; class Malacostraca; order Amphipoda; family Talitridae; genus Trinorchestia; species Trinorchestia longiramus. The sequence goes on from VCRD01000178.1 coordinate 55,963, forward strand.
CAGGGATCCATTGCCGTAGGTCCTTGAGAATAAGTATTGAATATAATATAGTTAACATGAACTACAAAATTCAATTCAACTGTCAGAGTATCGAAAAGATGAAATGCACATTAATTCATGTTTTTTTGCCGGGATAATGACGCCTATACTTATTAAGGCATGGCTGTGAAATATGGAAACTAAAAATTCAAGTTTCGATTGAAATTTTATTTTCAAATCAATGGTTTTACACAACTGAACGGGTCAAGTTAATTATTGATAACCAATTTTATGTTCAAATTTCAAGCACTGAGGTCTTCACTAAAATTATCAATCAGCAAACTTAATTTTGTGAAACTTTGCTAACCTCCTAACCTCTGATACATTTCCTAGTGACTTTTAACTTGAGAAAAGTAACCAAGCACGAAGTTCTATTCGAAACGATGAGTTTTTTTGGTGAAAAACAGTCTGTCCTGGGCACAACTATAATCAGAAGTCATTTTGATACACGGTCACAATAATTCTTCATTTTTCAGTCGCTTAGAGCATAAGCTTTTTTTCATTTCCAAACTTAGTTAGTTGGCGTCAGTTCATTAAAAGTTCATTTCATGCATTTCAACCAAAAAAAAATTTACGTGTGGAGTAATATGATTATTAAATTTACTTTATTTGCTCGTGCATTTTTACCAATCACTTATTAATTACTTCCCCTTGAATGTGAAGGCATATAATTTTCATTTTTTACCCTTCCATCTTAATTATTAATGACTAATATGTGCTTTGTGCCTAGCCTGCGCACAACAACAAAATTATCCACGTGATCAAGCCATGCACGCAAATTAATTTGAATTTTATCAATTTCTTCTGCCTTTCATAGACGACAGCACGTGACCCTGATTTTAAGACTGCCTGACTGGGCTGTATAATTTTTCGCTCGTAATAACATGCTCATATGGCCAGTAAATTGCACTGGCTGCTGAAAATCAACCTCAAGCCATTTCATGACAAATCACTAAGCTGTCACAACAGTAGGCGTACATCATTCTTCATGACGGGCTGGACATGTTGAGAAAATCGACTAGGTAATTTGAATCTTAAACTTGCAATTCACAAGATCTTTCAAAGATTGTTGTTAGGACAGGGAAGGTATTCGTTATGACGTCCGCCAGGAGATACACTCAGTTTACCTTCCAATTTTACATGGTATTTGTTCGCGCTCAGATGACGCTATGTATGTATAAGGAAAAAACTGGTTGTCAAGTTGGGTTTCTGGAGCGCATTAAAGGTTCCTTGTTCGTACGTGCTTGACTGAGCATGAAGACAGAGGCAGAATGTGAGTCATTTTAACAACTGCGCCACGCTCAGAAGACGTACTGTATATATCTTAACAACAGAAGTTGCTGCATGCAAGGACGTGACGATTTTTTAATATACTCGTAATTAGAGCGTGAGAGAAAACGCAGAGATTTTTATGAATATTTAAGGTGGTGTTAGATTTTGATAAGCATTTGAATGAATGTCGCGTACATTTTTGCGGTTGATTAATTTGTGTCAGAGACTAAATATCTTCTTCAATAGCATAGACCAACTCATAAAATCTTAGTCACGAGAATTCATTCGAATATTTCCATAATTCTTTGTGCCTATATTAAACAAAAACCTCTTAGAAATATCACGACGAAAAATTAAAATTGCGTTTAAACACCGAGAAAAAAATATTATTACCTGCAAAGTTTCGAACGAAAGACATCTTTATATAATATTAACATATTTTTTTCGACCCATGTTAGATGCCTTATTAATGCGTTCAGCGTATTATGAAGTTACATAGAAACAAAACTCAAAACGCCTTCAGCCTTGATGACACTATAAATGTCAGGAGATCGGACAACTTATTATCGAAACATAAGTAGTGCTTTGATTTTCTTTAAGGTAATTATATATTTCCCATTTATTAAACCTAATTCGTTCCGATGAGAACAAGCGAAAGCTGGTGGAGGTAACTTTAAGCGAGTATAAATGAATGATTTATGATCCGTTGAAACAATCTACATCCAAATAAATTAAAAATTTAGCTACCATGATGTTTCTTAAAAATCCTCAAGAGAAATTGACTAGCAGTAAAGAGATAGACCACGAGAGTAACAATTCCTGTATTTTCTACACTGATTTTTTTCCCTGAGATTTCATAAAAGCCAAGATAATGACGGTATATTGTGTATATGTTATTGACACTTCTTTACATTATCGAAAAAAAATTGTGATGCCATATCGAAAATACTCATGTTGAAAAAACGTTTTTTGTAAATACAGTAAGCGGTGCAGGAAGCTCATTGCAGAATTTGTATTTTAACTTCTGTGTCATTCATCAAGTGTACGAGATTGTGGGTAATTAAGAAATAATGATGTTCAGTCTCTTTCAAACGTCATGAGCTCCGAAACATGAGTTATATGAATTCAGAGAAAACAACATAATTTGACCAGGTACAGCAAGCACTAAAAAACGTTACTAATGAATTAAATATGTACATCATGGCTTTTTAGTGTTACGTTGCTAGGAATTTTTCAGGGACTATTGAGAATGGTTGTTAGTCAATGCATCAGTGTGCTGTTCTCTTTCAGTATGACATAGAAATAAATTAAGTAATTATGTTGTGAACAAATAACTGCTAAATTTGATTCGGATTTTTCGTACAAGGTCAAGAGAACTTTCGAACCTTATGTCCGTTTATTTCTATATCGAAATGAATTAATCAAACTCAATTAAACACTTACACGTAAATCATTAAATACCAAATAAGAGAAAACAAACACAGTTTATTTCAATCCGGTTGACACACACAAAATGATGAAAAATTGTTTATGTCAAATGCCTTGTTATGAAATTCTTAGTTAGATATTTAATGTAGTCACATAATAGTACTAGATTCGGTTGAACCACTCGAGCAGAGCTTCAAATTGAATTATGTACAGCTTCAAATAAATTGCAATAGTAGTATTGGGCTCTCAATAGTAAGGCTAAATCACGGCGGTACTAGAAAATCAACCTAAAATTCATGACTTTATTTTATTGTCTTCAGAAAAATTAGTGAATTTCTTTTTCTCTTCGATTGTCATTTTTGCATAACATAGTATGAGACGTTGCGTGCCACAAGAGCGAAGATGCCAGAAAAAATTATGGCTAATCGCCATTCAAAGTTTACTAAATGAACATTCTTATACCTTAATTAGTTATGTACATACCTATGTATCCTTTGTATCATGGAGTAGGTTTAATACTGAATCAAGCTCGGCTGTAAAACTTCGGTAACATGAAAAACAAATTTTTTAGCTGATGGCGTCATCGCCCTTGTGGCACAGTGTCTCATATGAACACGTTGTAACTCTCTTCTCAGAATAGAAGGTTTTAAATCAAAGAATGTGGGTCTTAGTCCACATGTTTTACATATTGATAAGAAGAATGTTGAGTATAACTTTGATGAACTTAGGTTATATTCATCTATTCGTTAAAAAAGTTTCATACAGCTTAATTTTCTTCTGAAACACATGCAGTTCATTTTCTTTCTAAATTTCGATGAAGAACTCCGGTAACTGTGAGTATCCATAATAATCATGCCTGCCTCACTGTAGTTCAGTAAAAATATATAAAAATATTTAAACTTTAAAAAAATGCAGAGATAATGATTACAAAATACAGAAACCAGATTTTGTTGGAACTTATGTGTTTGATCACCAGTAACAACCCCTGATCAATGCTTTATTAACAATCCAATGTGAGAAGTTATTGCGTTTGACAACTGCAACTTAGGGAAGTTAAGGCTAAATCACTCCAAATAAAGACACAGAAATTTGCGAATTTTCCAGACAAGCTGTCATGCAACGTATAATTCAAGAAATTCGATCATGTAACCTATATCTTAGAAAAGTATTGATTGGACGCAGATAGAAGAAAAATTAGTCAATCACAAAGCTCTTTTCTTTATATCTACCTCAAAGTAATGCCAGATACCTAAAATTTCTTCAATCCACAGCTTTGAATGAAAAGTTAAATTCGAAAAATAATGTTTTAGTGAAGCTCACAAATAGTAAATATTTGCCTTTAGAAGTAAGTTCCAAATTAGTTCAGACGATATTTATGCCTCATCGCTTTATTGCCGATTGCACTCATTAACATCTATACTATAATAAGAGCTGCGTCCGTCCGTCTGTCCGTTTGTCCGTCCGTGTGTCACACTCTTCTAATCGATAGCTTTGATAGCAACAAGGATAAAACTTAAGAAATACAAGAAATCATTCTGGTGCATTAGTTTTCTGGACAATTCAATTCCCTTTCACTTGCATTATGGTATCCAGAATACACAATCGGTTTATGTTCGCAAATAAAAATTTTCTTTGGGACCTTTTTCTGTTGAAATTTATCATGATGCTTTGATATTTTTATTGACAATGCGAATAAAAATGTTTTCAATTAGTTTGACCAGTAACCTGGCTACCACTTAGTATACGGCCAAAGATTTTGGAAATTGATTTCTTGTCACGCTCTTAAGAATAGATAAGCACTGGCGGTCTTGGTTTCAGTTCACTGGTAAATTAATACACTCATTTTCGCTGTAAAAGTGCTATAATAAATAACTTTCAAAAAAATTAGAGAGATCCAGAGCTATACATACCCGAGTCCGTATCATGGATACCGAGTTCGGCGGTATATTGTGGCTCAAAAATACTGTATTCTAAGTGTTTATTACTGTTACAAGGAAAATAAGTCACTTTTAAAATAAGCTTAAGTATGGAAACTCGACTCGAACGAAAAAAAAAAGACTGAATCGAGAGCGAAAAAGAGGACAGAGAGAAAGATTATCTCAAGAAAGATTTATAAATATTTTTTGCCATCATTTTTGATGGCACGAGTACACTAGCTCTGCAACAACAATTTAGTCAATATCTTCCCAGGCTCCATGGTCATTCTCCAATATAAATGGAAAATGGCAGTGAGGAAGACCACGTTTCTGGAATTCAATGGTATTAACAGTGTGGAGTTTCCATGCTTATTTCATGCTACAAATCTTATGCTTTGACAACAAATTATTAACGGCCATTGCACTAGTATCCATAAAAAGGGCTGATTGAATTCCATATATCATCAAATAAACTTTTATGAAATTAGGAAGTCGATCTTAGAGTAGAGTTCGAGAGTATTTCTAATAACGTTTGGTTTTCGATGTTTCATTACTAGGTTATTTCTGGCTAATTCTCTAATGAATGACATTTTTTATAAATGAATTACTTACACTACATCATAAGTGAGCTGAGGAATTATAATTTTGGTATGGGTAGTTCAAGATCCTACAAAATAAATTACTGAAATAGAATTGTGCCATGACATTCAAAAATGAAACTGTGTTGTATTCCACTTTTCTAAAATCAACTTCTATGTTCGCAGCGAAAGGAAAACGACGCATGACTTCGTGAGATTCTCCTGTATTTCGTACGAAACGAATACAAATCAAATAAAAACTCTTAAAATAATTGGAAGTTCCTTATCTCTAAACATGTCATTTCTAATTTAGTTTGAAGATCCTCAGGATTGGAATTAAATGAAATTTTATTTTAATTCAATTTTGAGGATCATCAGGAATAAGCATAAAGAAGTCAAGATTATTAAGACGTTTAGAGATGACATACTCCAAATTGAACTTGGTTCTTGTATTTACACTGTATGTACACATCGCCTCGACTTCTCAGCTTAAGAATAACATGTCTAAGAATTGTCCTAAGACACTCTGGAAAAATATTTGAGCTAATTCAACAGGACACCTAATTGGTCAATGACTATTAGCATTAAAACAAATTTTCTCTAAGGTTCAAATAAGTCTTCAATTGAACAGGGATAACTTTCAGTAATGTAGTAATCAAATAATAATTTGGCTATTTTTTCAATACATACTTCCTCAGAATTGTAATTTTTTAACTTGCAATAAATAGGAGGATTTCTTAGTTCGAATTACCAGCAAAAATTATGAAGTTTATTTTTAGGAGATATTTTTAAGAATTTGCTTGAATGTTTGACTTTTGAAAATTACAAAAAATTAATTTCTTTTGAGACTATCGAAGTGAAGGACAATTTTAACCTAAATACTCACATTAACACTATAAGATATTATTTTCATTTTATTTAGGAATAGGTAATTGTTAACATTTCCTCAAATTAACTATAAAAATTGGCAGTTATTCAAGCACTTGAGTATTACGCTGAATACAAAATAACTTCTAACACAAGCCTGGTTTCTAAGTTACTATGAAACATCAACTTCGACAAATAATCGGAAATTCAGAATATTTCTAAAATACGAATTTTTATGTACAAATACGTATCTTAATAATAAGCTAGATATCTTGAGAAAAAATCTCAAGCAAAAGATGTACGGATTCTTGATTTTTTTGCCGCTTTCGGGCACAGATTAATAGCAACACAATTAATTTTGGTCCCAAACTCGAGCGACAAAAAAAATCCAGACGCCGACTAGACTCAGTAGCGACTATAACCGACGATGTAGACCTGAAGTCATTTAAAACATTGCTTCTGACAAGAGAAAGTATTCACGGTTTCAGTTTCTCATATTTTTGGAAAACCGTTTACCTGAAGCGCCTCCGACCTAACTTTTTTATATTTTACATAATTTTTATTGAGTATGAAGATAGAATAATTCTTGATTGAGTCAAAAGAGTAGCGCTATTATTATTATAATGGAGTGAAATATTTTTCAGCACATGAGGAAGTGAAATGGCAAGAACAATTGGCAGCAGATGAATATCACCTAAATAATCTCTCCTGACGAAGATTATACACAAATTCGCTTAAAACTACGATACTTAAGACCAGTGCTATTAGAATTACTAAATATTCTCCATCATTGAGCAATGTCTTTTTCTGTAATATGTGCACCCATTTTAATAGCAGCGCACTGGCATCGCAAAAACTGACAACCTAAAAATTGACTCAAATATTTTTCAAAAATTCGCACGGTCAACTAATGTAGATCACCGAAAATTCCATATATCACATATTTTAATTCATGATGCATCTCATAACTCATAACTAATCATTTCAATTAACTTTTAGCAGTATCTTCATAAAAAGGCATTTTCATGATAACGTATGAAATTTTGAACAAGAAAGTTCTCACTCGTTTCTTAAAATGTAGTACATAACTTGTAGTTATACATTACATTCTCATATTTCACATAGCATGAACTTCTGAGGCACTCTCTTGTACATATCTTATAAGTGTAGGACACATCCTAAATGGGGAATTAAATAGATTCAATAGCAATGGAAGTAAAATTTTGTAGTTTCATTTACGACCGACATGATATGCGACAGTTCATCGTGCGAGAATTCAGGCCTTACAATAAGGTAGGTATTACGCTTAGAACTACACAGCACCGAATGAGAGCTTAGGTAGAACAGAGTGCGCCATATCTACGATGCAAGCACACCATAACCATATGATAATCTCACCTTATTCATAAGGTAAACATACCGTATCCATAAAGCAAGCACACCCATTCATAAGCTAAGCATACCGTATCCATAAGTTAACCATACCATATCCATAAGTCAAGCATACCGTATCCATATGGCAATCTCACCGAATTCATTAGGCAAACATACCGTATTCATATGTCGAGCATACCATATCTATTAAGAACGCACACACCTTCCACTTGACGAGGACACCAAATCTTTAAAGTAAGTGCATTATATCTATAAGGGAAACACTTCAATATTGAAAAAGTCATGCTTCGTGGGGACTGTTTCTTAAAATTGAAATGAAGGAAACACTAAATTAAGGAAATAAATGAAGTAGAGTTAGAAAATAGCCATTCTAGTAAAATTAACAGTTTTATACTTAGTCTGATGCCCGTATACGTTTAATGCATTGAATAAATGACAAAAACTAGAATTTTAATTGGAAATAAAGGGGCTATAGGATACGTGGGTCCAAATGTGCAGATACTCTTCTCATTGTAGACCAATGTTAACGTAATGTTTATCACTATGAATGGCTAACATCAAATATCAAACAAATATAATTATGCAGAAAGCACAAGCCACCAAAATGACACGAGTCAAACCACAAGCAGGGTTTTCTCAGCGATGTTCAGAAATGGAAGACTTGAGTATGATATCCTCCTAGATCTGTGGCCTAAACATCATTTCTGATGATGTAGCATGGTTTAGGATTGACTACGAAATAGAACCGTTTATTACATACTAATACCACAATCAACGATTACATTTAAACTCTAAAACTAGTAGATAAATCTATACGCAACCATTATAACAATTACAACTGTGGCTTTAATATCCTTTAAGATAACCTTGTGAACTTTCAACATGAATATGGGCAGTGAAAACTCATTGGAAAGCACACAGAAGGATCAGAATGGGCACCAGCAAGAGGAGGCAAAGGTAAACAACCACACGAGGCTGACATTCAGTATTCAACACATATGAATTATCCCAAGTCAAATCTGCAGGGACCTCTACGACAGTTTGTTCGTTCGACCAGAAGTCCAAGTGCAGAGAACAGTTCTGAGAATCTGAGCAGTTTGCCAAGTTACTGGATGTGTCATAAACCACTTTATCTAGCGTGAGGTTGAAGAAAAGATTATTTACGACAATTTCATTATCACTTGAGAATACGAAGTAGTAGGTACCGTCTTCTGTGATTTGATAAGTGACTTTGTTGCTCTCCTGGCGACTGAAACTTAAGCAATGAGAGTCAGGCTGCAATGGTAAGGCCAATATCACGCCCTCACAACTAGCCAACGCCTCTTCACTGCTAGAATAAGATGATCGATGCTCCTCCATGGACAAGTCCGTCCCGTGCGACTGATTCATGAAACCTCTTTCATAAGTTAACCCATCCGGGATAGAAAGTCCTCCAATGATTTGCTCGACTCCAATTTCTTCCTTCGTATATTTTTTCACGCTTTCTTTTTGAATAAGATCGTCGTCTGTAACTTCAAATGCACCGTCTGTTCTTGCATCCTCCGGAATGTACTTTTCTCGAATGACATTCCTCTTAGTTCTGGTTTTAGACGGAATAGCTTTTTCACTGAACTTGTTCAGAATACTCTGGATTATACTCGGAGTTGTTGGTCTGTCAGTACCTATGGCATTTTCGGAATCTTTTGTGCTCACATCTTGTGACTGACCAGTTGCATCATCGTTTTGCTGTTGAGATCTTGTTGTGTGGGAAACAAGCACGTTCATCACTTCGTCTTTGCCTTTACTGATTGCTAAAGCGTGTTTTAATAATAGATTTAAGTGCTCTTGACGTTCCTCCGAATTTTGGTACAGAATTTGTTCTGTAGGGCTTTCTGTAAGACCGTCAACTTTCACCACTGATCGTTCAGAGAACTTTGTTATTACTTCTATTGGACGTTCGTCAAGCCCATCTTCCTCTCCAGCAGCCAGCCTTTTTTCGTTTTTTCTAGTAAAATCTCTAAAATCTTCTTTTGTTTCAGGCAATTCTTGTTCAACTTGTTCTTCATTTAGACCAAGCTGACTGTTCATCTTTACATCATTTTTAGTTGACTGCTCCTTAATTCCTTGTATCAAGAGATCTTCTTTGGCAGCAGTGAAAATTCGGGAGCCTATTTGCATACTTCCTTCTTGACTTTCGTTCTCATCAGAGTTAATATCAAGATCCACCCTGACGTTGTCCAGGTCAGCTTTCGAAGGCATTCCCAAGGGACTCTCTTCCAGCGAGTCTTCCTCTCCAATCCAAGCACACCGATGGAGGTTCTCTGAGCCCCTCAAGATCATCAGCTGCCCTCCTTCATATCTGGAGAAGCAATAAACACTTTTGAAATGATTCGATGAACTTGAATTATATATGCCTGCCCTAGGATAAGCTATGACCATATCTACCTAACTCACCGGCTAATATCCTGATAAACGGGGAGAGGTCAAGCAACCCAGTACCTGCCTATCTACAAGATATTCGTAATGTTTCACTAGTTCAGTAGTCGGAATTTTCTTCCAAGATTGTACACTGCTCGAACTTAATCCTTAATAACTGAAAGAAGTTGTGTGAAGGATATTAAGTTAAATTTCGAGCAGATATGTGAATATGTGTTAATTATATATTAATGTATAGTATATGTGAGGATCATATTGTACATGTATATAAACATTCATACATTAATTACTGACTTTTCAATATACACATTAAGAACTATTCTATCACCATAAGTGAAAGCTATGATGAAAATTCAAACGAGTTATTAAAAGAAATATATTAATCAAAAACGTCCACCTAAAAATCGATACTTCTACAAGTTTTTTAAATGGATAAATTATTTAAGATAATTAGCGTTACTTGAACCATATTTAAATGTCATGTAAAATTCTTTGTATATGTGAGTGTAAACTGAATTAATGATTGCATCTTTTCACAGTTCATTACATAATTTTTGCGATTAGTTTCCATGAACCCGAGCCTTGCTTATGAATTCTTGTCATGTCCCCACCTAGTACAGGAGCTTAAGGTTACTGTAGAGCCGCCTCTGAGATAGAATCCCCAGTATTCTTTGACGTCGTCCCTGAGTTTGAGGTTCTTCAGGATTGTGTAGCGAGTTCGAGAAGGCTTTGTTTCTGGAGTCTTCGCTAGGAGATACGCATTGAAGCTGCCGTTCATTTGCACACTCTGACCCTGGAAAACGAGCTGCATCAGTACACTGTAAATCGGTAATTTATTGATGGTTGTATGACAACTTCATAAATCACAAACATTTTCTGGCGTCATGACTAGCCGTGCATCGTTTAACTGAAGAGCAGAAATTCTATTAGATTTTGTTAGCGTTACATTATTCAAAAACCCCTTTTAAAAATATTCGTCAATCTTTCAAGCTTTACCTTATAAATTTTTCGCAGAAAGACTGTTTTTTTCATATATATGTAAATAATTGAAACATTTTATTTTCTCTCTAAATTTGAACATTTTGAATAGTTCTTGATGCCAATACTTTCAATACTTATTGATTTAAAAACTTTAATACTTTTAGAATTGATACATTCAATACCTATTCACTCAAAGGGACTCAATACTTTCGATTTGATTTTAATGATTTTGATTTAATTTTCGACTAAATTTTAACGCTTTAAATGCTTCTTGATTCAATTTTATCCAGACATTCTCCATGACGTTTACTTATCACTTGGTACATCAGACCCAAGCAGTAAGATACGCAAGTAACTCACACTCACATGTACGAATAACTCCAATTGTACTATTTAAAATTTAATTTTCTACCATGAGATTTACAATTTCCAAAATATATATGCCAAGCAAAGGACGCATTATGTCCAATAAGATATTGGGCCGAAGTTAATGTACTCTGCACTTTACATTCATTTCTCATACCATTATAGCCTCATTTATTTAGCCTCATTATTCTATTCTATTCTATTCATTAAATTGAAAAACAACCAACATTTAATCAGAATGGACGTTAATTTGCAACACAAGCGTTGACCAACAATAAAATAATGCGTGTATATTCCATCAAATGCTGAAAATGAAATGTATTTTAATGAACACTGACTTTACAGCTGAAAAAGGATGCATACATTTTTTGGGAGACTCTGTAGATACCTGACACCAAATACTGGAGACGCTTGAATCTAGAAGCCGCTGGTCAGAAGGGGCCATGGCGATCATCTTTGGCGGGTACCTCACAGTCCTGATGTAGAGGGGCACCACAACGAGTCCCAGGGGGATCAACAGGGCAAATATACACAGCCGTAGCACCTTGCGAGGGCCTCGTAGTAAGCCAGAGTGACCTGAAATTCGTAATAACAATCAGAAAAGAAAAATACACATATATACTAAATACAGATTCTGATAACCTAGCTCATCTGGAATAATCGAATTCTTATTGCAGTGCGAACATTGTTTTTTGTATTCCTTTTGATTAGGAAGTATCAATTCGATAACAGTATACTAAGATGAGAACTCTGAAGTAATTAATTTGTGAGATAGATTTCCTGCAGACAGCTTATAGCTCGTCAGTAAGTTGAAGCAAGGAATGTTTCAAAACGTGGCTGGGGCAGAGACCCTGGCTTTTCTTTTTGAAAAATTTCCGGTCCCCTTAATCTGGAGATAAAAGTTCTAGGATTTTTCATTTTTATTTTTATAAGTGATGCAGAGTCAGGTGATAAAGAAAACGGTCATGCTGTGATTTGGAGGGCCTTTGAAGGAAAGAATAGAGCATATAATAATGGAACAAGAACAGCCTAAGCTCATGAAAAATTGTTACTTTCACTTGAAAATACAGTGGTATCTCGACATCCAGACGTCCTAACTGACGAATTATTTGACACACAAATGATCATTTGGCTCAGATTTTTGCCCATGAAAATCTGAACCAAATGACCATTTGTATGTTAACCCTTTAGCGACCAATTTTTTTTCTAGTTTGTACGTCTAAGCTCACAGAGACCGTCTGTACACTGATGCAATGAAGCACGCTGAGAGCCAGGCAGCCAAAGGAACGACGCTGTAACATGCCGCCGCGTTCAAACCTAGTAGCAACCTCATATTGCTCACAGTTTAATTATTAGAACAATTCTCCCAAAGACCGTAAAAGAAGACCGCTAAAGGGTTAACACGTTGCCTCCGATTGCCTGACCGGTGTAAATCTTCACTTTGTACGCATAGTCACTAGAAGGATCTGGAAAATATTACAGAACCTAACCTCAGTGGTACACATACGTACCACTTCGGAGTCAACGTGTTAAATAATTCGTAAGTTAGGACATTCGTATGTCGCGGTACCGCTGTACTCTGAACTTAAATGTTAAAGTATCTGACTCGCTCTCTAGCCAGTCTTCCCAAAGAGCATGTCAAAATTTGAGTAAAGTACTAAAATAAATTAATGAGTGACGACAACATAAATTACGTAATTCTTCTCGAGACACAAAATCTTCATTGATTCATTCATATTACCGTGTGCTTCAGCTGCTACATTTATTTTTATATATAATAAAGTTAGACTGCATTGTTTAGTTTTGAAATTTTGGGCATGTGGGTATCCATATCTCTAAAAGAGATAACCACACATACGCAATCAGCAGATGATAAAAATAACTCGAAACCATGTATGTTCTAAGTGTGCGAGGCCATTTCGAATGATAGCATTGCAAATGCATTGAGCATATTAAATATATCTTGTTTGCTCCATTCCATCTATGAAAAGTCGTATCGGCTCAAGGTACGACAAAGCAATTACACTATTCAAGCTTTAATGAAAAGTAAAATTATAAGCCTAAGATACGTGACAAATACGTGCTATTTTCCGATTCATATGCAGCCATTTTTTTCGTACAAACTAGCTGAAACCGCCTGAAATTTCTTCGTTTTCTAGAATTAAGCAATCGTAAATGAAGATTGCATGCATTTTTCCTTAAACTTGAGTTCCGGTAAATTCAATAATTAAATTGATGACATAGTTTAATAAAAATTGCAGCTTGCCCTCACGAGTTTTCGTTTCGTTAAAAGCGTTCAAGGGATTGCGATTTTAGAATCACATAATATTCACATAAATATTTCTTTATTATTTGTATAATTATACTTGTTCCATTAATACAACGTTATTTACGATTTTCAGAGACAAAATCAACCCACTGCATCCCTGATACGAGTTCTTTCGCCACTTTTTTTGTAAAAACTGCGGAACGTTAATTTCTTTATAATTTACTATTGAAATATGCTCATCGAAAATGTCGCTGCTGCAAACATGAATGTAGATAGTTCAGTATCGCATTGGTTCAATGCGTTACCAGTACAAACATCAGACAATACATTGCGAAAAGCACAAAGGATATTAAAATATTTACTCATCGAAAAGCAGTAGCATAAAATTGGGAGTAAAATATCTCAGCCTGATATACAAGCACAAATTTCCTACATTTCCTAGTAAAACTGCAAATGTTGTTTCTGGCAAGACAAGAGTACTTAGATACGTGGCCCTTCACAATTTGACCCTGAGAGAGTTGTTCATGCTGCTCATACTATAGAGCTGTAGTGGAGACTCGGTGTCAATAGCAAATCTTGGCTCAATGGGATGGTCGTGAAGCCATCTATTTTGGCAGTGACCAGTCTCTTGGTATTCCTTCCTACTTAACACTGTTAGATCAGATGCACATAAATTCATCGCTCAAGCTTCATAATGTTGTGCTTTCTTCAGTGTCATGTAAAATATGTAAACTATTTACGTATATGTAATTTTAACTCTTACAGAACATGGTATTTCTTCAGCAGCTGAATTTTCTCTTAAACTTTACTTAACTGTACCTTCTTTAGTAGTCTGTAGAGTAGATTATTTATGTATACGTAATTTCAATGCACATTCTACATAGTGTTATTTCAATTGTTAAACTTTTGCCATAACTTTACTCTGTTATTCTTTCTATAGCGGCTTAACAAATGTATTATGCACGTGTAAGTAATTGTATGGTAACTGACGCACATGGCATAACTTCAATAGCTGTGTTTTGATTCGTCAAGCTATATAAACTCAAAATGTGAACGTTGCATCACCACATTCTACTGATCATAAAACTTTTATCTGTGTATCGTACTTAACATTCTACATCAGTAACAAAGCTGGGTGTCAAAAAAGCACATAGTTAATTAGCAGTTGAAAGCTGCATTTGTGCTTGAAGCATCACTTCCATTCTTAAGATTTTATTGATAAGCATCATCACTACTCTTAGGATGTAAACATTAAGAATTTGAAAAGTATACTCATTGGAAATCGAAGTTTCTTTCTTTCTTTCTAACACATTAAAGATGGAAACATTATTAGTGAGAATGTATTATTCTCAGTGGCGCAGTACATCAGATGCAATAATAATGTAACGCTAAATCCAAAAATTGATATCAAATTGTTTTCGACATTGCTGAGTATGAGTTTTGCAGTCGAGTGGCTTTGCGGTTTAAGTAATCAATCAATAACGGCATGTTGTCTCTTTAATAAAATGAAGAACATTGAAAACTACACAACACACCGTTCTCTTTGCTCTGCTACGCTGTTGGAAATCGTATATGTACTCCAGATGCCTCATTAAACATTAATCCTCCTCTATTCAATGTAGCATCAAGTTAAAGTACAGTTTTAAACTTGAATAATTGTTACTGAGCACGGTGGTACATGAGATTAAAATGTTCAACTCTACACTGGAAACAATGAATTTCATTTAAAAACAGATAATTAACACGCAGATTTTTACATGCCAATATGCAGAGTAGGTTTTCATAGAAATGCTGCTGATTTTCACCATCCAAAACAATTAATCTTGTTGGTCAAACTAGAGCCATGTGTCGTAGGAATTTAATAAAGCTTAGTATTCACAGTTATTTTCGCCGTTGCGTGGATGTCCTTCACTGGATTGAAGTGATTTAGAATAGAAAAATAGTATTATTATTGCAGTGTTTTTTGAGCTAATTTCATAGCGGTAAAAATTTATTTTTTGTTGCAGAAACATTTTGCGATCAATTCTCCTAGCAAAACTCCCTCAAATGATAGTCCTAGAACTATATAACCCATGAAATACCTTAAAAAAATTCTTTACGCCTAAAATCTTAGTAACGTAAGAATTATCCAACATCAGACGCAAGCACAAGCATGGCCGGATAATTGAAGAGATATACCTTTATTTGATAAAAATAAAGTTGCCTCATGCTTGTTTCTGGGGAGGCAGTTAGTGGATCTAAATGCCCTAGCAACCACAGGCTCAGGTTGTCTTCTTGGTCGCATACCCAGATCAAGTAGACGTTATCTCTA
Source organism: Trinorchestia longiramus (assembly GCA_006783055.1). Taxonomy (NCBI): domain Eukaryota; kingdom Metazoa; phylum Arthropoda; class Malacostraca; order Amphipoda; family Talitridae; genus Trinorchestia; species Trinorchestia longiramus. Next base: position 71,800 of record VCRD01000178.1, read on the forward strand.
ATCTATTCTAGACACTGATAAGACACGATGAGTGGTAAGCTACAGTGTTTCTCTTCTTCTGCGTGTAGAGCCGGTATAGAATTAGTTCATCTATGATCTTCGTAATCAAAAGTTTCCACCATACTGAAAATCTCTGAATGAGTGTTTTGTTCGTGCAACTAATTTTATGTATATTGCTTAATTTTAGTTAAAAAATGAGTCAGTAATGAATGAATCCCTTTATCTGAAAAAACTCTGGACTAAATACACACTTAACACTCACAATTAGGGTAGTGCAATAAATACTTCCTGGAATTCATGTTTCTCAAGTTTACCGACTCTACATAAAGATAAAATCACACCCATGAACTTGAAGCCCCGCAAAACATTCATATTCCTAGGCCAGCCATAAGATGACCATAAAATATATTCTAAGAGATAGCTGATCGTTTGAACGATGCTTTTTATCAGTTTAATCAATCACATTTTTCGCTGCCAAACTATTAATATTTTAAAATAATTTTTGAGGAATCCAAGATTCAAAATAAAATACAAATTTGTTATTTTCCAATGTATGATAAGCAGCGTGGGAGTGTTGCCAGCATTAGGGAAAAACGTGCATTTTTAAATACATGAACATAAATTATTAAATATTTGTGTTGAAAGTCATAACTGTAGGAGTATACCGTCCGAAATTTAGTCAATTTTTACCTGTGTAATAAGTTTAGTCCTTTAGCCGGGTTCTCTAAAGGGGTCATGTACCCAACACTATACCAATCAGGTTTCTTGAAGATTTTTTAGGTCTTCTCCGACACTGACAATGTACGTACAGATAGTGTGAGTGTAAATATTCAAGTTTGAGACTGCAAAAATCTCGAAAAAGTGTTCGAAGTAAAGTAAAAAACATGTAAAGAGCAGTTCTGACATAGGCACTTCTATATGATGAACCAGCATGTGTTGTCAGATATTCTGTAACTATCTATTGACATGAGAATGGACACTCGGATAAGTAAACTGATGATGCACAAATTATGCAAGAAGATTTGATTTAAACATTTGATTCTCTCAACAGTTCAATTCAAGATTATGCTGATTTACTTTTGTTTCATAATTCTTTTAACAAATTGCAGTGAATAAAGAGACCTCATAATGCTCGTATAAATGGTATTCTTGTAGGGCAATAAAAGGTCTTTGACCTGGTCTATAGGAGCTGGATCACATGTTCTGATATCCGTACCGTAGCAGCGACAGTAATCACGCAAGTTTCTGTCAAGTGTTCTTGAGGTACTAAGTTCTTGACGCTCACTCCATCGCAGTATCGTGGTATTGATTATAGGGGGGAGTATAACTCCATTTTCCAACAACAGGAGCAAATGGAAATGAAAATGATTTCTTCGCAGCCCGCACGAGCTGCGAAGAAATGAGTCAGGGGTTGTCATGTTGTCTAATTCAAACAAATACTATTTCTATATGTCTCGTTATCTATAAAATTATCTTGGTCTGTGAAATTAAAACACAGATAATGACTAGTTTCCAAAGGTTGTGTGAGAAATTACAACTATTTGTTCCGGAACTCACTTTCGGAGCTGCTCAAAAAGCACGTCACCGCGCCGTTTTTTCTCTGCCATTTGGAAGTGAAACAAAAATGCATCGAATTGCACATGGCCGTCTGAAACACATGTATGTGAGACTTTTGGACTTCAGAAAACAGAAGAGTACTTCTGGAGGCGTCAGAAGTTTGTACGAAGAACATGAGTCGTTCATCCTCATTTTCGGGCAGAAAAAGAACGTTACAGCTGTTACAAATTTTGTTATTTCCTACCTCAAATGTCGTGTACATAACCTTTACTCTCTTTGGCAGTCAGTGCACTATTTGAGTACAGTATTCATAGAATTAGCTTGTCGGAAATTTGGTCATCTTACTAAAATTGAGTTTCCTTCTTTTATCACTTCAATTCACAGTAGCTGTGGACAGTGCGGATGGTATTTATAGTCTCATTTCAACGATTTAAGAGTTGCCTTTCCTCATTCAACAGGATAAAAATTTTTCTTCCGTAGCTGCCAACAGCTAGAATTCCTATTTTTAAACATATTGTATAAATGTACACATTGACAGTGCATGTAAACTATGTAAAAATGCCCATGTTCAAACGAACTATAAAAACAAAGGCGCAATCAATACATATGAAAATTTTGATTTATAAATTTATCAAATGAGGCTCAGCAAATATATGTAGGTACAATTTCTCAATAAACTATGTAGAATAAATGACATAATATTAAATCTGATATGAATTTTTTCTGCGTCGTTACAAAATATTGTCACAAACTTATTCAATCTAGCTATACATTCTTAATACACTAATTAATAATCAACATGTTATTTAAATGTACTCATTGATAGTACATGTAAACTTGAGAGTCAAAATAATGCGTTATTATCGTAGTTGACTGAATGGAACGAACGCCGTTCAAAATTTCAAAAAACATAGATGATTTCAGTGAGAGATAATAGACAGTTTATTTCAACTAATATTACATTCCGTACAGTAACTAAATATTAGTATATTACTTTCAATTAGAATACAACTAAGCAAAATTAATAAAAACAGATTTTCATTTTTTATATTTAGCAAAAATCTACCTTTCAAATCAATCGCACTCCCAGCTTAAGATAGTCACAATGCACTGAGAAATGCACAGCGCATTTGTTGCTCAAGCATCACAGACTTGGCTTTTTTACGCCGGTGTCTGAACACATGCCAACAGCGACTTGAGGTCTCACACCAAGTAGTAGTAGTACCATGCACGGTTCATTTAACAAATTTGACAAATAAATTCATTAAACTCCAGGAACGTAGGGAAAAAAAGAGATGAGATGTTTCCAATATCATTAAGTAGAAGCACTTTTGAGCGTGTTTCTTAGGTTTCATTCAAAGATAAAGTAATCGGTCATCTCTTAGTCGTCAGAATGGGGGTTAGTATTAAGAAAAATAATTCTAACCCTAGGTTTTCACTTACATCTAATAAAATCATCAGTAATTAGGCTGTCACACAAGCACATAATCAGACGCAAAGCGTAGCATAGAGACGACAATTATCGGTTCAAAACTAGTTACATGATGCACGCCGAATAGAGGCGGTTCTGTGAACGCACGTGACCATCAATTTCATTATCACACATGGTAGTGAGCAAGGTCATTTCTAACCCACTCGGCTCATGATCACTCTCTTATCAAAGACGTGATTGTTTTGAGGGCAGATGGTCAGGACGACATAACCCTTGAGAGTCGTAGCTTCCAGGTAAATTTTCGTAAAAAATCAGAATATGCAAAGCTGTCAAAATGTTGAGAGATCGCTTTCATGTGCACCCACTTTGGAAAATTATGAATAAAGGAATATTAAAATGCATCAGACTCAAATTTACCCACACAAGATCCTCACAAAATAGAGATTGTTGGGAGATATACGAGGGAAATTTGAGTGCTCGGTGGTAAAATGATCTGAAAAAAATGCTACTAAATTCGGAATTTATATATTCAGAGTTGAGAATTGTAAAGCTGTTGATTGAAGTTATAGCGATGCAAAAGTAGTCGAGGATTAAACATAAAACACGTATGCAAAAAGTGTTGAATATTCAGCAATAACGTTGAAAATTTAAGAAGTGTGGTGAACATCACAATGTTAAAGACTTCACAATGTTGTACTACGTGAGCATTAAATGCACGTGTCAAAGAAGTGCTTAAGCTTCAACATGTGACTCAAGCGACTGATCACTATTTGGCAGCGCCGCTTTGAACAAACAACATGCGTAACTAAACTTGAGAACTAAAATGAAAGTATATTTCAGGGAAACGGCCATGAGCTTCATTTACGTTTCGTAGTATTGACCCTAACAACGACTGCAGAATAATTGAACTGATGCTTTCACGTGCTGAGGCAGTTCTTATTTCATTGTGATTCTTTCCTTCAATTCTTTGCGTTGACGACGACCAATTAGCAGGCGGTTGACTCGAAGCCAAAATTCTATATGAAACGTAATTTTTGCCCCCAATATATGATACGCAGTCCGAGAGTCTAGCCAGTCATATTCACAATGATGAGGTGATAATATAACGCATCTTTATGAGAATATCGCAAGGGCTTATTATTTAAACAAGTACACTCTTGGTCATAAAACAAGATCACTAACGCTGGCGCCACAGCACGATGGCCTTCAGGAAAAGAACCATCAATGATCTAAGCATTGATGATAGTCTTAATTTATTTGATTTACTTGATTTGTATTAAATCAGCAAAATATTAATTACACTTTCCTTCCCTGTACTTTCCCGTTTATTAAATCCAATCCAATGAAAAATGAAAAAACGGTAAGAAAGTAGCCCTAATTTTAATATATATAAGCTGCAGAAACTTCGTAGCCTACCTTTGAAGGTGAGAATCTACATATATAATCGACTATGTATCTCCATCTTCCTGAATCTGTATGTTTCCGTCCAATTACTTCCTATCTATTACTGAAGAAAAATTATTGAACTGAAATCAGAACGGGTAGGCATGTATTACAAGCATTGTATTATGGATACCAAAGGCACTGGATCACTATAAAACACGCCATTTGTTCCGTTATTAACTTTCTTCTCTTACACGGCCATGTTATCGTTAGGTGAGATACAAAAGGAAAGTTCTGTATATATGCAAGAAGACTATTTTGATTCTGATAGCACCATGGGTAAAACTGAAAAAATGCATTTTATTTCATAGATCCTGAATTTTATCACTTTTAAATCAATAAATTTCAACAGGTACTATCTGGGCCATGTTATCATTAGATAAGATACAGAATGGTAGTTCTGTATACATTAATAAAAAATATTCATTCAAAATACAATAATTCGTCGTAAATATTTGATACGTTCATCTTTATAATAATTTCATATTAGTCGAATCTAAATCCTGGAATTTCCACGAAAACTGTCTAGTTTATTAAGGAAGATCTATTTAAAACTGTTGCACAGTTATGGGAAATAAAAGTTTTATAATGAACGAACATTGTTGCGATATTCGGTGTGAATGGTACCGTTATAAATATTTCCTTGCTTAAAGTTTGATAGAGAAAAGCTTTTGAATATTTTTAAATATCACAGAGTAGAGATGAATTTAAAATGAAGCCAGAAATCTATTCCAAATAAGATTCACGCAGACTTTGCATTGATAACTGTTATGAAGGCTGGAAGAATTTCCAGTGCTGAAAATATTTCTTAATTAGTTCTGTTAATAATTGGAACAGCTGGACAGTGGTTAAATTCATGACTCTTGTCTTAGTAAAATTCAAGGTCCTGGAATGGTGTTTACAGTTGTTCTTTCTGTTTATAATACCCACGCAATGAAAGTAACAAAATACAGAAGCGCCTTGAAAAATTATTATTCAACAACTCAACTTGGAGTCTGTTAGTTTTGTTGTTATGTCGTCAAAAAGAAATATCTACGTAGATCATGCCAAAAAAACAACTTGGCTTAGAAACATATTCGCAAAAAATTGAACAATGAAAACACTGAGCTATGGTGAAAGAATATCGTTTTGAATGGATTTGTTTCGCTCGTTGCGTGACTTCGTAATGTATATTCCTATGAAGTTGATGCAATAAAATTAATTTCTATGAGCTAATTTGATCATTTAATTCGTTGTAATGGATGGAAATACCTGTATACATACATGTGCACATAATGAATTTAGGATGTTGCTGAAACGTACAGATTATTTAATAAGTGTATATGACCTTTAGTTTTAGATTTTTAGGTAAAAGAAAAACTTTGAAAAATTACATTCTCACTAAAAACATTTATTAGATTCATGTAATCAAATTTATCGATTTTAGTAAATGTACTAAAACTACAACAAAAGTCATCAGATTTGATTGAAATTTTTACCAAAAATAAAATAAAACAGTTAACACAATAAATTCTGAACCTTGTATTGGAATTGACAGCCAAGCGTATGAGCTATTGAATTAGTAATATATGACGATTAAAATACCTTTAAAAATCACAAGTGAGGAACGATTTAAATAAGAACCCTTTCGTAATTTGTAAACCACGTAGCATTGCTACCTAATAATTTACTTACCATGGAATTTTCTTGTATTGGAATGTCCATCTTCTCCAATGTAATTGAACGATGGATGCTTTCTTAATTGTGGATCCTCTTCAGCTACAATTTTTAGAGAAACATGCTTCTTCTTTTTCACTTTTAGAGGTGACACTTCTTGATCGATGTCATTTTCTTCAAACCAGTTTTGTTTTAATGGGATTCTTGATTCCTCTAAACTATATCTGCATTCTGAATTTACCCGACTATTGCTTCCATCACTTGTATGGATGTCATCATTCGCAAGCAACCTAGCGCTAGCACCGTCTTCTGAACTCGCCACCTCGACGCCGTTTATGGAGCGCCCGCTGACGTCAAAGCCTCCACTCGAAAGCTGATCGCTGCTCAATGCTTCTAATATGGACAATCGTTCATCGTAATAAGATAATCTAGCACTTGAAAGACTATCTGGGGAACGACTGCCGGGTGTGTGGACCCCTGCGATATCAATAGGAGCCGCTTCGACTTCTCGAAGTCCACCGGACATGCTGTATGATTTTCCTATACTATAAAAAATGTAACGCTTAGGCCATTTGTGGAATTAGCTGGCGTTACGTACTGCAATAAAGGCCGCCACAGACACGAGGGTAGAAACACAATTCGGTACACGCAAAAAAAATTCTAATATGATTTGTGTTCAGTTGATCTCTCAGCACGATTGTGAAATGTACCAATAACTCTTTAGTCACACAATCTTCTTCTAGATGCAATCGGGAAGTTAATTTCTAGTAAACTGGATCTTCGTTACGTCTGGAAAATAGCATATAATATACAAGTGTTTCAAAAATGGTGGTAAAAAGGATTTTTGAATTACACGTCTCGCACTGCCAGGATAATAAAATGTGAAATTTATTTAAGAACAATGATTCCAAGTAACACGTATATTTACATTAGTCCAAAGTGTTTAAACCCATAATCTTGATTGTATTCCCTGATAATGGAAATGATGCTCTAAACAAAAGATATGCATCATGTATCCATATCATTTTATGAACTATATTTAGAATACACTGTATGATACAATGTATGAAGTATATGAAGAGGGTGAGTCTACGTTTAGATTTAACAAACCAGCTTACCTCAATGTTTATTCAAATTGTCATATGGATGTTCTAGACCAAGCATAAAGACATATTTTTTCAATCTAAATAATATGTTGCTTCTGTTAAAATACGTATATCATTTTTCCCATCAATATCAAAACAATTCTCCGTAAAATGCACCACTGGCTCCGCAGGGCTTCCCTTGTTTAATTTAGCAAGTTCAGACATTAATTAGATAGACCAGTTTAATACCTGAACCTCCTACGACTCAAAGTCCAGTTGAACGCGCCTGCAAGTCGCGCCGACATCATATAAAAAGTTGCGGTTTTGTTCTCTTTGAAGGCCAGGTGTGAGTTATTTAAAGTCTGAATATCTTATATGCGTACAGGATAAATTTACACAAACATGCGAAAACAGATGAAATTATTTTCGTTAAATTGTTATTTTTTGTTGTTCTTTCAGCATCTTTCTGCCTCTCTAACACTGGGCAACACTCCAGTCCGAACTGATGATGTAAGCTTAGGCCTTACCAAATTTTGATGGGCAGGAGTTAATAGATCAAAATTATCAATGGAGCTCTAGAGAGAAACCAATGATTAGGTACACTCATTTGGCACAAAGACATTTGTCAACATAAAATTTAGCATGGTCTAAATATCACGTTGAATACAACTGATTTTAATGTATGATATTTTACTGCGAACGTTTGTACTCCTCGTACATCGATTTAGACTTGATTATTTATTGTAACGATCTCGTCAAGCGAAAACACTTGATTCACAAAATAAGCTTTTTATGTCCTCATAACTCCATCGATCTCCAAACTGTACAAAAATTGTGATAAAACTCAATGGCTGAGCTGTGAATACGAATATGAGAGTATTAAATGCTGAAGTGCTGCTACGTGCAGCCTGCGTTAAGTTTCTTGCTCAAGTTTTTTTTTGTCTCGATGAAACTACACAGTGTGAGAGAACAACTCATTACTCAATGATAATTCATTTGGTCCATAAGAAGCACCATGAAGAAGATGCCATAAACTTCGTACATTCAAGTAATTATAAAAAAACGGGTCTGATTTACTACACCAAGTCCTGGGCACGCTGTACGGAAACTCTAAGTGCACGACCGCACCAGGAATTAAAATAGAACTTAATTTTTTACTTCAATTTGGGTATATGGAAGACTGACAAGCAATATTTTTACGAATATTTTTTTTAATGAGGACTAGCTTGCCAGTTCTCGAAAACATACTAAATAAAATTATTCAGAAAAGCGTGCATGGAATTCTCTCACCCTCAAGTAAACAAATTTAGGCAGACACATTCGTACATTTGTAGCTAAAACTGAAATACGGCGTAAAAAATTCTTAGTTTAAAAAGTTAAAATTCAGCATAAATTTTGACGTAATGCTCAGTATTCATAGCACACGTAAGAAAAAAAATAATATTCCTACCCTGCAAAGTTGTGCGTTTTTCATACGTAGAGGTTCGAAAGACTTATTTTTTATATAACTGTACATTGAAAACATGCTCCTCAGAAATAGACAGCCTTCTCAGTTATTTCGCTTCCGAGGTCTAGCTGATGTCTACGTAAGAGTGTTGTACCCAGACCCGACGTTAGATCTTGGCACCTATTTTTTGTGAATTTTTAGCTTAGGAACAGAGCCTAGACTCTCTTACGCAAGTCCTGCGTCTGTGATCGAACGCTTTATGCAAAAAAATATAAAATTAGGAACTCGATGATAAATTAAGAACTCACCTGAAGTCCCCAGCTTTGTCATGCAAGTTTAGTAGGAAAAACGAACATTTCACTGTAAAAATTTGGTGTTTCCTTGCTGAGCATTGGACATTAATTCCTAAACGTGCATAACCACTTCACTACATGCGCAATTGTTGACGCCTAGAATACTCTTTATCTCTAGGCACTGCAGCTGCAGGAGATGATAACCTGTTTGCTAAACAGGTCGTGTAAAACCTGCTAGACCACTCAAGTCAGTATATAACTTCATAATTATGGTAGTACGGTAACAAGTTAGGAATTTAAATATTTTCTTGCAGTGAAGTATCATTGTGAGGGCTAAAAACAGGACTGATTAAGATCCTTACGAAATAAATCTGTCTTCAGTTATACGAATGTGCGTATAACAAAAACCTATTCATTACTATATAAAGCTCGGAGAGAAGCGATTCTTTCCTAAACTGTTTTCGTCATCTTATCATCGTCTGTTACTGCTGTCAACACTTGAGCCAGATTAGCTATGTCACGGATATTGTTTGTGATCTTCATCTAATATAGAGGTACCAATGAACAGCTATAAACAAACTGCTACAAATCTGGGAGTAAATGATTTCAAAACCAAGAACTACCAACCACGTATAACTTATCGTTAGAAACACTTAATCGAAAATCGATAATCTTTTTCACCACGAGGTTGGTTGTTGCTGATATTTCTTAGGGTTATTCATTTTGGACCTTGTTCCAAAGTTTCTTGATAAAAGCATTGTGACTTTAAGATTTCAGAATAAAACTCTCTGATTTACTGAGATAATAGACCTGATAAGAACGAAAAATCAATAATGGCATCATCTTTAGTAAGAACCTCTGCGGTCGTCATGGAGATGTGGTAAACGTAATGAAATTCGAAGAAATTAGATCCTTTTTTAATTTTGCCACAATGCATCAAAATTTACCTAATTTTTCAGTATAATAATAAGTAAATTATCCATTTAGGATAAAAAATATCAAGTTTGATTCAGTTATAAGCGCACCACTGAATTGACTGTAAGTTAAACTACAGGACCAAAGAAACATGACAGCGTTAATATCTATTCTTACTTATCTTCTCGAAATGTCAGCAGGTTGGTTGAGATAATCAAATTCTGAAAGAATTAATTTCGATATTGAATAATAGGGAAACAATTACAGTGATTTTCCAGCATATTATACGAAAAGTTAGATTTTAACCTTGAGAATCCCACGTGTTGTCTATTGTTTATCAGATTTGTGCGTAGAAGACAAGATGTTGACTGTTGCGACTCTTGCAGTTTCTGTACCAGTGCTCACGAGTAAATGTGCCTACAGAGTACAATGTGACTCGCAAGTTAAATTTGGACTAGAGTACACGCGAGTAAATGCGGTTTACGAGCGTAATGTGGTTCACGAGTAAAATGCGCTTTATGATTAAATTGTGGCCCACAAGGAAAACGGGGCTTTCAATTAAATTGTGGGTTGTGAGTGAATGTGGCTGACGGGTAAAATGCATTGTAAGCCCCCTACATTCTCAAGTTCTGACAGGAAAACGAGAAAAACAAAAAATGCAATGAGAAGACACTGAAGAGAAATGCTTTTTTCGAGTTTTCTTTAGCTATAGCTGAAACTAATTCAACCTGTCATAACAATATGTATTTTGAGTTTCATCTATGCATGAACCATAATCAATGGTACAGGAATTGATGATGGCAGTGTGAGACAAAACTGCAAACCTTGAGGCACGTGTGATGACATATTCTCAATGTTAATGACTCATAACACCACAAAAATAATAATGTTTTTCACGACAATTATACTGAATAATTTCAAAATTATAGGTCGATTCATACGGCACATTTTCTCTTTTTTCGCCAAGAGACAACATATCAAGGGTTCATTGTTTCACTTCAACTTTGGTTTACTGAAGCATATTTCAATTGTGCTCTGTTTACGCTATGCTATCTTTCTCAAAAATATGCATTTGTAGATTCAAAATAAGATTTAGAAAACACAAAAGAATTGTAAATCTATTAATTGTCAAATAGACTTCGAGTGCGTATTGATATTTGACTCCACTAGAATGATTTCACATCGTTCCACGAAAAATAGTGGATTTGTTTTCGATATAGTTTTTCATATTATATTTCTTTGAGCGTATTTTATTTGAAACAATTACTTTTTGAGACAATGCGGCTTAAAACCATACGCCACTTTTCTTCTAACTATAAAAATAGTTTCAAAGCTTCCCCATGAATGCAGCATCCGAAATATGCTATCACTTTCACTATAATTCCACGTCCTTTCTTTCAGGTGAAAGCTCTTTTTCATTGACTTGTTTCAGCAGCTCGGAGACTCGACTCTCCTACTTATCACGGTTCGTGCGACAGACTGCGACCGTCCGGCACTGAACTGCCACTTAAATGCCCCCAGCGACGGTCTGGTTTGCCAGTGATGTCGATACACATGCGCCACGGTGACGCTGTTTAACCCATAAAAGTGGTCATTTGTTCAGTACAAGAATAAGCAAGGTTTTCGCAGCCCCGCAGAATTACTCACTGATCTAACTAGGCCCAACTTGCTTATTTGTCTAGTTTGAACCACTCAGTTCTGCACTCGGGAAGGAACTCCAATTCTTTGCGAGTTAAATCTCATTCTCAGAAGTTGGCAGAGCAGTAGAAATTTAACTCATTTCAACAGAAACATTGGAAAGTGTCTTCAAATCTTCGGGAATGATTTTAAAACCTAGCCACTTACTCTATTTGTCTGAGACAGTTCGAGTTCTGGTGTGAAACTAAGTTTCAGATACCATACTTATGCTCATTTAATGATTGTCTTCTAAAATGTATCATAGTTTCTCATGTTGTTCACTCGTTTGACTTTGATCTTCTTCCCTTTAGGTGCTCTCGCCTTGAGAGCAAAATGACAAAAACATCCGCCCTACTCATGGCAGCGACAGCGACCTCGTCCTAGTGAGTTGTTTTTACCCACGCGAAGATCTTTGTTCTTACTGAAAATCACATGCCGCTTTCTTTTGGCGTTTTCTAACTTGCAGTTACGGTACATTTCTAATTTTTAGAACTACCAACAATTAAAAAAAATATTCAAATCTCAAACCATTATATTTTTCTTGTGCTGGGGCACATAATATTTTATTAGAAAGTATTAATAAAATGTTCACAGGAGATTTCATTCATACAAAAGATTATTTTATAATATTAGATTATTTGATGATTAGATTATTAGATTATTTTTCCTGTATTAGGTCGGAATGATCTAGCTTCAAATTATTATAAGAAAGAATATAAGACGTAAAAGTTATATATTGCAATTTGAAGTTATTATTTACGAGCTGCCACTGACTGGACGCTATTTAGAACACCTCCTGGGCTAAGCTGATATCCTTTGATGTCGAACTGCGATCATTTAGGTTGCCCTTTTTCACAAACAAACATTAAGAGATCAATGTTCATCAAGAAAAAAGCTCGATGCTTATGAGTGTCATTAGAGCAATTCCAATAAGCGTTATTTGTATTCTAGTCCGATGAAATGATTGTTTACGAACCCACCCTCTTGTTTACATTACCAAAACCTGAAAAGGAAGACAAACAAATTTTTTGATTGTCAGACACTTATATCTACTTGTTTTTAACTACTGCTCTTTTATGAGCAGTGCTCTGTAGTGTCAGAATGTTGCAAAATTATGACAGAGAAATAATGTTTCAATGTCGATCAGTTTCACAAATTTGGAGAACTTCATGCAATATTGGATTACACTTTAGTGTTCAGCTGGATGTGAAATTAAAGAACACGGTAACCTTAATGTTAGTAATATTAGGAATCGTTATTTAATTTAGTGCAAGGAAAAGTTTTTTTTTACTTTTTACTGACAGAGCTTTGTGTAATTTTTATATTTCATAGATATGTACATAAAAGTGTACTAGCAATGAAACTATTAAATTAATCATTATACTCATATGAAATTTGGAGTATTTGAAATAATATTATAATGTTAAACTGCCTCCTGTTCATTATGCTACCACCTCGTTTATATCTTTCTTGAATCTCTAGCTCTCTACTAAAAACCTCTGAGGATACTCCTTTTAAAATTCTAATACATTATTTTATCCGATATATTCTACCAAATAATCAACCAGCCAAAAAACATGATCAAAAATGATTGATCAGATTTTTGTTCAAAATGACAGAGCTATGTCAACCAATATTAAAGTGTCCAATTAGTGTGTATGTGTAACACCTCCTTACGATGAATTCAGATTAAACCTTTCGGTACCATGATGCAGATATCAGAACCTTTTCACATATTTAACATCAAATTTAAAAAAAAGATGCCTTGTGATGTTTTAAGGTCACTGCATTGTTCTGATCAAACTGTAGCTTGCACTGCCCTACCATCGTTTGCACACACACACACGTGTTGTTCTGCATCTTAACACGTTGAGTGCGATACGACCCGCCGGTGGGTCGCTCAGGTTAGGTTCTATAATTTTTTCAAGGCTTTCTAGTGACTGTGTGTACAAAGTAAAGATTTGCACCGGCTAGGTAATCGCAGGCAACGTGTTAATTGGTGAAAAATGACTGCGGCTACCAGAGATGCCGTCGGGACCGAAAGGGTTAAGATTCACTCAATGAATCTTGGATTCCGATTTTTTGTCACTGAATGAAAAATGAAAGAAGATGATGAGACAGGGGCAATGCTGCCAATTCTTCTGTAATTCCTTGTATAATTGTCTAATTCAATGCATAGTTCTCCAATACCTCGTATAATTCTTTAATTCCTTTTACATTATCTTTCAAACGCTGTCACTTCTGACCGTGGCTAAATGTGCAGCGTGCGGACGACCCTCTCCCACCGCTCATTATCTAGGATACGGGACTCGCTCAACCATCGTGAAAAAATACAAAGCTTGTAGCTCTTGTATCCCCCGTTAAAGATGGAGACAAAATAATGGGAGCAATAAATGTCCCATCTAGAAGTAAAAGATGGATCTCAAGGACTTAAATGCAAACATTTTCTTCTTAGATCAGGACATCGAGAATTGAAATGTTTTAAAAGAAGTTTTTCCAGTTCCCGCATATATCGTCCGCAAACAAAATGTATGAATGATTTAGGAAATAACAAATCAATCATGTAACGTATACCAAGAAATTACATGCTACTTTCCAAATAAAATAATAATTTTCACATAGTTATGTCAAACATTTAGTAGCTAAACCAATGAATGTTCGAGCCACTGCGTAGCCTGCAGAAATAAGGGTAGAACACAACACACATGTAGAACAAGGACTATCGGATGAAATATATATTAAGGGCTTATTTATTTATTGTGATAAAATTATGTAATATATGTACTGTAAATGTACTACAAATTGAACTTGTAGATTATGTATTAATCTTCAACAATACTAACTGTTTTATGAAACAACTTCACACACAGAAAAATATATTTATTCATATGCAATATATACATGTTCAAAATTTGTCACGATGTTGCTGTCGTTTTATTGGACGAACTGTTGAATTTTTATTGGATGAAACATTCTGTTTTCCAGAAGTATAGTTTCTTGTTCAGAACACCGAAAATTTTGGTTGAAATGTCAGACATTTCGTCGGTTGAATCTGAGATCCTTCGAAATCGAAATACATAAATATTTTTTTGTAACACCCCTACTCATGTACATTTGATTAAATAATTAGTTTTTGTTTTTATTGCCTCGCTACAAAAACAGTTCTGAGTTTCAGTTCCTATATTGATCAATATTTGGGTATTCGGAGATAGGTATAAAAATTTTTGATAGGCATCATTTGGCCTATGAATTCAAAGACACAAATAACGAATTGAAATGTTCATTTTGCCTTAAAATTCAAGGAACAAACACCAGCGTGCAGCTCATATTGTGTAGTTCATGAAGAACCTCCATTCATTTCGCTGCTACGATACAGTCAAGGACGACACCATACACAGAAACAAGATGTGAGCAAGTATTGCTTAAGCTAACATCCCGCTCGAATGGCGTCATTGAAGTACAGTTGAACTGATAGAATTATTGCCATGAGGATCTAGTAACGTGGGAGTACCATGACACATGGGATTACCATGGCACTTGATAGTGTGCATAGCGAATCGAGTTACTCGGTTTAAGGGGTGTATTATTTTCAAGACAACATGGAGTTCATTGTCCCATTCATTAAAAAGACGCTCTAAAGATTCCCTCTACTTTATCTTTTAATGCAACAATTTATTCAAGGTAGTTAGGCAGACATCCGTTAGTGTAACAGCGGCCTAATTATAGCAAAATTATGGCATTGAAACCTACAGTAATATTAGGCTCATACTTCATAATGCAAAGTAAGGTATGGTGGATGGTAAAAATAAATTAATAAAATAATATAACATTTTTTTGATACCAGTAGGTGAAATTTTGCGTCAGGGTAAAGTTGATCTTCATATAATACTGTCCTGCTGTATTGAAGTTGGTCAGTTAAAAGTTAATTTGACTTAATGTTAGTGTAGGCCGTTACTTGAACAAATTTTGGAACCAGCCTGTGGAAAATTTCTGTAGTGTGTGCGTGTTTTCAGAGAAAGTAACTTATGAGCAGTGAAGCATTTCTCTCAGTGAATTTAATTTTGTGATGGTCCAATGAATCTCTGATGCGCAGAAAAATTCGCAACAAAGAATTCCTTATTCCGTATCCTTATCTTCCTTGAGAAACACAAAAGTTTCAAAATAATTGTCTTCTAGCAAAACAGTGCTAAAAAATGAACTGCAGTAGTACCAACCTATGAGTCTCACCTAAATTGGAAGGATAACAAAAGCTTAAAATTTAGCACAAGAGCGAAATAAATCTCACTAATTTAAAAAGAGTGGTTGCAAAATGATTCTATCTTAACGATATAACATCATGAACATACGCCAGCATGTTATTCTGTGAAAACAAACTGTTCTACATATATCAAGAGGCTTAGAAGTCTTAGACGTGATGATGACATATTTTCCTAATTGAATGCTATCCGTTGAATGCTCGTGTAATATCATTTCCAATTAACATCTCATGGATAAAATAGTAGACACATATAGTTTACCTCTGCTAAATAAAACGAATATTGTTGTGGGTATTCAGAAAAATTCTACTCTATCCGCCGTAGCTTGTTAACGATATTTTTTTGTAGGCAAAAAGTAGAGCGTCTCCCCACACTTAGTCCTCGGTTTCTGGGATACATGTCTTCTTGATCGTAATTTCCTATACCCTGAGTATTTTTTCTGCATTTTTGTATTGCATTTCATTTAAATTTGAGATAATATTTGACCCGTCAGCTACAAATGATAGGAACCCCAAATTATAAATGAGCTCTAATCCAAATTATTTATGAAGAAAATTTAAATTCTTTGGAACAGTTGAACTTATTTGAAGTAATTAATTTATACAGACTGACGTGTTGCAGCCAACTTCTTGGTACGCAAAGTGTACTCTGCCCCCCAGTCTCCACACTGTCTGAAGCTAAAGAATGAAGCGCTGTGATTGGCTACGTTAATGGTTTTGAAGAGGGATGACCGCTCTGCAACGCAGTTATTGCCCACAATTCATGATAAAAAATTACATCCAAGTCGTCTGTAGAGCATTTTATGGTGTTGTTCCTTTCAATTCAAATGTTTCGATACAAAAATTCAATTCAAATGTTTCAATTCAAATGTTTCGATACATGACCATGACCATACTCCTAAGGATCAAATGTTTCATGTTCACTCTTGAATACACCTTGCTTACGCAGAAGTTTAATTTTCTGTGATGAATTCAGTTTACCATGTTCTCCCAACACTGATGTATCTCCTCGTCGTTAAACACTGAAATGAAGAAATTAGTGCATATCAAATGAACATGTTTGAATGGAAAAAAATTTACGAGCAATAAGATTGACAAAGATAGTGCGACAGCTTGACGGCTTCTACGTTCGTTGAATATAAATGACCTCATGAATTTATTTTTCACACAATTTTTCTGTTGCTTCGTACTAAATCTCGATCTATTCGTATGAACGTATGCTATACACTCTATTATGTACTTACCATTACACTATACTATACTAATGTGTGTCTAATATACTAACTATCACACTAGAGTGTACCTACTGCCATACACATAATATACTTTATATTACACTAGAGTATACCAACCACTCTAGTACAATGTATTCAATATTACACGGGAGAATATTAACCACCTTACATATATTCTACAGGGTGGGGCATAAATACTGTAGCAAAACACAAACAATTTTTTTCTTGAAAAAGGCATTATATACATAGCAACTGATTCACTATTCTACAACTACAAAAATAATTATTCAAAATGCTTCCCTTCCCTCGCTACTTTGCGAAATCTTTTAGGAAAATCTTTAATGGTCTCACGAACTACTTCTAAGGGTATTTTTTTCTAGCATTTATTCCATTTTGACTTTAGAACTTTGATACTTTGGCAAGGAGTAGAGCAGGCTTCACTCTGATAATTAATTTTATAAAATTACATTGGACAGTATATATGAAATAATAATTATTAAAATTAACTTGGAAACATGTAATGAGAATTATGCATACCCTGTACTCGTACTTGATGTTATACTATACGCTAACCAACCTATAATATACTTTATAGTTCCCAAAAATATACTGACCAACCTATAATATACCTAATATTGTGTTAAGGTAAAATAAAAACCTTACACCGTACAAAACATAAACCATGCTGATTTTCCTACCTTGGTACACCTGAAGTACATGGCTTCACACTGAGGTTCATAAGTACACCTCTATACACCAGAACTTTGCACGCATTTCTCAGCTCATGAGCTAGGAATTAGAACTAGCGAGGCTGAGCTGTGTGGTCCAGGCTGTCAAACAGCTCCAGCTGTTGCTATGGCGGTCATTTGGGTTCCCTACCTTGACATTGTTTTCAAATATTTAGTGGTTTCCTCGCATGATTATTGTACCATACAGCTTGTGTTAGTTTTATTAATTTCCGTTAGTCCTACAAGAAAGCTAATTACCTGGTTTTAGATTATTCACAACCACAGTATAAATATTTGGATTGAATTAACGATAATTTCTGTAGAATAGAATATAGTCAACGCTAATCAACAAGAACGCTGGAATATTATCGTTACACAGCTTAGGATGTTAGAATGGGAAACTCACCTTGACGGCCTTTGTCCACATAAACATGTCCTGTAACCGAGACATGACACGGAGGCACAGATTTCATTGCACTAAATTCAGCCACTAACACGTTATGCACCCAAACAGGCGCAACATGCGGCCTTGGTTCTTCAGAAGTCTGTGGCTGATGGCAATATCACTGACGCAGGCATCGAGTTGGAGGAAACAAAATATAAACACAACAGTCGTGTCTTCAGAGAATGCTCTAAAATACGACTGCTCTGCGTATGCATGTGAAGGTAAAATAGAGTCAAATTTGATTAGAAATAATAGGGGGATGTTATGATAAGCTACTAAATTTACAGCAATGCAGCATAGTTTTTGGTGTCATAGCCAAAAATGAAAATCATTATAGTTGAAAAGAGTAGTCAAAAATAATAAAAAGAATGGAGAAAAAATATTTTCAATATATGTATAGTAGCCTTTTTCTTTTCTCAAAATGAAACTAGCATAGGTTTCTAAATTACAAAATATTGACACTGCGTTAAACCACTGGGAAATTTTGTGTATCAGGCCCCATCAATGAAGTTTCATAGTGGAGTCCTGTGTACTCGAAAACAGAGTAGACTCTCCATAACTTGACCCTTTAATGAGTTTTCATCGTAGAAAATATTAACGTATTTCAGTGAATTTTTTTTGGTGAACAAAAACTGGCTACAAATAGGGTTTTAAAATTCTTAAAATTTACTTACAGCATAGCACGTAAACTATCAAAATTATTGAAGAACAATCAACATTTCGATTTGAATTTCTTCCTGAGATTACTAAATTCAAGATTTCTGCACTTACATCCGACGTTTTATGGGTCCTTGACACTTCTTTGTAGCGAAAATAAATCGCTTGTTTATCTCCTTGACATTAAGAAATAAGCTTGAAATATTTGTGCTTTAACATTGTATGCGTACTGAAGGAACGTGGCTAGTGACTGACCTTCACAAGGAGACGTCAAGAACATTTGTGCCCTATACCTGATAGTGTCTTGACCTCAATAGTCAGACGCTAGTACAAAACAAGACGAAAACTAACGTAGCTCTACGTTATCTGAGTGCTAAATTGAGTAAAAAGCAGTAGACCAGATACATAAATTTTACTTCTTTTACGGGATATTCTGCATAACAGCCATCATTAGTTAAGGGCTTAAGAACAAAAGTGAACGTTACAAATAAAATATTCTTATTCTACGCACAGTGGAAAAAACCCTCTGTGCACCAGGAGTGTGTGTTCGCAGAGTCAGGGTACAGTCACAGCGTGTAGTTTTAGTTATTTTAGTGCACAGAGCCCTTGAGGTTCTGTACAACAGGAAAATTCTGTGGGGAAAACGCACAGTTGTGCACGAATAACATCAACCCATAATAGAGTCACTGTTCTCAGGATAAATTTGTATATTTTTGAGCCCCTATGCATTTACAAGCTCATTCCTAATATCAGTGATTATCACAATTCAGATATTTTATTTTAGTAAGGGATTTCGTGATTGTGCTGTGGTTTTCAATATTTACAATGGATTGTATGGATTTTTTCTGTTCTGCTACATCAATTATTTCGTAATGGGTTTCACATCCTGAACGTGCTATAACTGTAAGCAATTTTATTTCCACAGCAGCCCCTTAGTTTTCAATCTGTGATGGAGCAAGAAATCAGATTATATTATTCAGTAAAAGTGACAAAAATCAAACATCGTAATCATGTTCCACGCTGTTTTCAGCGCTTGCTTGCGTAGGCGTATGAAGAGATACGAAATCTTGTATCAACGTGGTCACACACAAAACATATCAACTTAGATGTGCTGTGCAGACTAAACCATCAATACTATCAGGTCTGTGATCAATAACACTACGTTCTTTTGCTACGTTGCAATTAAATTAGACTCTAGCAGGCTTGGCTTAAACGACAGCCAAGTGCAGTTGCACCTCAACTGATTAAGAAACCTTGACAGATGCGTTCTCGGGTACGTTGGTTTAGTGGACGGGTATCGAAAACGACATTCTCTCAATCTTTTGCTCTGGACATTTACTCTATGCAAATACATGGGGAGGGCCAGAAACGTTAGTCTTAATAATCGTAAAGTAAAACAATGATGGCTACTTAATATACTACATCTCATTGAATAGTCGTCAGGTAATTATATAATAATTATTCAATCACTTAATTATTTTCAAGTAATAAAAAAGTTTTGAACCAAATAAAAATATTGCTTTTCAAAACATTTTCATCAACTGAACTGAGTTTTATGCTCTCGTATATCTTTTTGTCATTCACAATGAAATATCTTTTTGTTGATTCAAATCCTTATTCTTCTTTCATGCTTATATGTTGCATTTCTATTTCGTATTCATCTTCTGTTTTTCTCTTCCTTTGTAATTTTCAGTGTTTTCCACATTTTTCTTCTAAATTTATCTTCCACATATTCGAGGGAAGAAACACTCGCTAGTCAGCAACATGCATCTATCTTAAGATTGCAATTTTGGTTGGATTAATTTTAATGCTCTATTTGTTAAAATAATCAGAGTTTATTTCTAATCTAAATAAAACTATTTTTCGTAATTAAGCGTGCAAATTATCACACATGATTAGACAAAAAGTATTTTTTTCGTCTAATTTATTTCACTTTTGCTTTTTGGCTCGAAAGATTAAAAAATATTTAAAATTAAAATATCAAATTGTGCATGAAAATATCTCTGTTAATGTTTTCATTGCATGTGATATTCTGTCATACTAAAGATGCATTTCCAATGTTTTCATATTTAGAAAAATCAAGAAATCCCGCAATTTCTCTTTAATTCTTTTCATTTATAAAAAATGACATTTGTAAACGATTTAGAAAGACTGATTCAAGTGATAGCTGCTGGATTAGCCTTTGTCTCATCATACATACCTAATGCCCCGAAGTAATCTTCTGTTGCGTTCTGTCGCAACATTTCTTTATTCAAATCTTTTTTAGATTCTTCGTAGCTCAAGAACATTGTTATCTCAGAGGAAGTTTCAGTTATTTTTTACTCATTCATTTTTTATCTTGCAAGTAACTTGAGACATAATCTAACAAAAAAAGTGTTAAAATAGTGTTTTTCTACTGCTTTAAGGCTGCTCAAAATCTAACACTATTTTTAATTATGTCTTTCAATTTACGCATCCAATGTAAATACTCAAGACTAACCTTCTCTGCCTCCATTCTGGGTCTGTCCGTGTGTTGCTGACAGTTTGCTGACGTTCCGTGTGTTGCTGACATTTTGCTGATGTCCGTGTGTTGCTGACAGTTTGCTGACGCTTGTGTGTTGCTGACATTTTGCTGACGCTTGTATGTTGCTGACAGTTTGCTGACGTCCGTGTGTTGCTGACAGTTTGCTGACGTCCGTGTGTTGCTGACAGTTTGTTAACATCCGTGTGTTGCTGACAGGTTGCTGACGCCCGAGTGTTGCTGAGTGTTTGAACTGAAAATCTATGACAGAAAATATATATTTTTAGGAATGTCTATTTGGAAATACATTTTCAGTTCCGGACAATCGGTCAGCTTGAGGTTTGTTACGGACAAGACGGATGAGCTGAGCAGCGTCTGTTGACACCTCAATCATCATAAGTGGTCGAATTTCTGCAGGGGCTGTTAGTTCTTGCGATGAGTAGTGCAGTCGTTGCCCTGCTGCAAACTTATCGCAAACTTTCAGCATCACAGAGTGTTTTTGTTCGTCGATGAAAATGAAATAGAAGTAAATTTGTCGACCAAGATTCTCAAAATGGTTACTTTTGTAGATAGTAGTCATAATTTCGACAGGATTGACAAATTTTGTAGATGACTTCTAAAGGGCTTCGAAGATTTAAAACAGAAAGTTATGGTTCGACCTTCATCACACTCAATTAAAATTGTTATGATAAGTTTAGATACTAATGCATCACAGACAATGATAAAGATAACAAATATGAAATTCTTACTTTGTACACTATGACTTCGATTTTCTCTTCTCCGTGATGTAATTTCTTTGTTTCCAGGTCTTGTGATTGATATATTGTCCAACAAATTTGTAATCCCAATTCTGTGTTCTAGAGGAGTAAAGTGAAAAAATAAAACTTTTGCAATGAAATGAAACTTCTAACAGTAGTACGCACTAACAACTTCCTTACGCAGATTTTTTTTATTTCAAATATTCCAACAATGTTTCCTTGTGAATATTGGGAGTCGAAATTTAATCATTCACACACAAACTATAGCTCATTATTCTTTGGCTTTGTCTTACAAATGCACAATAAAAGCTTAAAGGGAATAAATGTATTACTTTTTCATTATTTCGTATACTATCTAATTCAGAAGCGTTTTAAAATCTTCTGAGAAACATAAATGTACATTACAAGGTGTTCAATAATCATCGTCACGATTTTTTTTTGCCCACATTTATTAATTTATCAAACTATACAAATCAAATTAAAATAAACATGTTATTAAATCAAAAATATCTCCGAATATCTATAATTTATTTGATATACTTTCCATCAGCGTCGACAACCTGCTGCAAACGTTCGGAGAATGCTTGACATGAGTCACGATTAATTATTTGGGGAATTTTTGCCCATTCCTCCTCAGCTCCTCAGTTTCTCCCTGGTGGATTTTACCAATTTTGATGTTCTGGAGTGACTTTGCTCTGGCCTATTAGCTACCTTCCCAGTCTCTTTGAATCACTTGTCAGTGGTGGGCAACCTACGGCGCATGCGCCACATGCGGCGCATTGAACGATTAATGATGGCGCATTGCCTTTGTGCTGGAGGGGATAAATAAATGTTTTTAATATTTTTAATACAAATATGTTTAATATGTTTTTTAATATGTTTAATACTCTCATGTAGTCTCATGATGTTGTGTAAAATTGGTGCATCTGATCTTATATTATAGGGCAAGTGGTGCATGATATGCAAAAGGTTGGCCACCACTGACTTAAGTGTTCTCCAAACCAGCATTCTGTTCACATTTAGTGATTTGGCAATGTCCCTCGGTGACTTTCCTGACTTATACAACTCTACAATTGCTATTCTAATATTTAAATCTTTAGCCATTATCTGGTAAAAAACATCTGGTAAAAGTTTAAATTATATTTAAACATAAATAGAACAGTTGTAACAATAGTTATTGAACACCCTGTACGTATTTACCCAGATAAACTACAATGTACTCAATCCATCCACGTTCAAAAAAACCTGTCAAAATGCTACATTTATGTGTATTTTATTTTACGGAAACACACATGCTTAAAATAATGCATCGTTTATACCTATAAACTTTCCTAATTGGAACTACATGGGTACATACAAATGATTTATGAATCCGTCAAATGATTTTCTGCTTCTTTATCAAAACAAATTTCTACAACAGCTATTAAACATTCCGGATAACTCCCTCTCGAGTCTTGTTAGTAAATTTAAATTCACAGGTTAATAATTGCAGCTGAACCATTCAAAGTGCACTCACTTACCTGTTTTCATTTTACATGTTTCTTGGAAGTAAATTTTTGGAAATATGGTACATTCAGCGACGACTTGTTTTATTTAAGACATCCCTAAACACAACAGCGAGGGAATTTTCTCTAAGAAAACGCGCACATCCAGAAAACGTCAACGTTTGTGGGAGAAGTCCACGGTATTTAATACCAATATTTAAGTATCTCTTCCACACCTCGTACCAACATAAAACCAGCAGATCTATAACGGTACAGTTAATTCTCTGATGTACAATAGTGCCGGACATAGCATTTTCTGGACAAATCTTTCCTTATGAATAAACTGAAAAGATCGTGAAGCGAGCTTGCCCAGGCGAGCGGCTTGGATGAGGTCCAACAAACATCGACCGGCACGAGAATCTTCTTCTCTACTCCCACAACCTTCATTGTCAACTCTAGCAGCGTCCCGTGGGACGCTTGCATACTTATCTTACATGAAAGTCATGAGCAATATTTAAATTATGTTTACAGTTGTTTTCTGTATCACCTAATTGTAAAACAAAAGGTCGTGCCATTTTTAAATGACAGATATTTTCATGACATTACAGTCAAGAGTTACTAGCACACTGAGTGAGATTAAAGTTGTGTATCAAATTATAAAATGATATACCAAACTGAGGATAAATTTGTCACGAATAATAACAATTAGGAAATCCACTTCGACAAATTTATTTCCATTTCACGCATTTTGATGCAGCAACAAGTCGACTTTACCAATCATAAGCAGAGTTTTAACAAAGGTGTATTCAGAAAATTTATTTCCTCAATGAATACTGAAAAATATGTTTTAAAAAGTTTACACAGATTACTGAGACCTCCAACAAGGGAGAGTGATTCTTTATTTAATAATTATTCATAATTTGTGTGGCCGACCGTACAATTAACTTTCCTAGTAACCCTTTTAATATCTTACAACACCCAACATTTTTGCAGGAAATCAAGAAGAAAACAGAACACCAAGTGAAAGAACAGAACACCAACTGAGAGAACAAAACCCCAAGTGAAAAACAGAACACCAACTGAGAGAACAAAACCCCAAGTGAGAGAACAGAACACCAAGCGAGAGAACAGAAAACCAAGTGAAAAAACAGAACACCAACTGAGAGAACAAAACCCCAAGTGAGAGAACAGAACACCAAGTGAGAGAACAGAACACCAAGTGAGTGAACAGAACACCAAGCGAGAGAACAGAACACCAAGTGAGAGAACAGAACACTAAGTGAGAGAACAGAACACCAACTGAGAGAACAGAACATCAAGTGAGAGAACAGAACACCAAGTGAGGGAACAGAACACCAAGTGAGAGAACAGAACATCAAGTGAGAGAACAGAACATCAAGTGAGAGAACAGAACAGAACAGAAGTATCACAACTAACATTCAGGCTATATATTCAAAACACGAGTAAATATTCCGGCAATTGATTTTATAAATAAATGCAACTTATATAATGCATTTTTGGACAACCTATCAACCACATCAAATAATAGCAAAACATATTATTTTACCAGCTCAGTAAAGTCTTAAAAATACAGGTCAAATATTTATGTTTATCCGCTTACCATCTATTTCACTCTATAAATGTAGTTTCAACAACTATTTTATTCTATAAATGTTGTTCCAACATTTATTTTACTTCATAAATATTGTTTAATTGTTTATTTCACTACATTAATGTTTTCTAACATTTGTTTTACTCTATTACTGTTGTTTCAACATCTGTTTTATTCTTTGAATGTTGTTTTAACATGATTTTTTTTTGAGGATCAAAAAATGTTTTAATGCACCTGTACTCACCATTTATGGTTGGCTTAGGTACAAGTTTGGATTACAATAGAAATGAGTATTGCATGAGATACTTTAATTTCTTGATGACATGGAATACTTTAATCAGAACTCGGTATTTGTGACCTCAATGAGATTTTCTCGCTACCAAAATGACAGAGACCCTCGAGACACGGAGTTTACCAAGACAGAGACCCTCGAGACACGGAGTTTACCAAGACAGAGACCCTCGAGACACGGAGTTTACCAAGACAGAGACCCTCGAGACACGGAGTTTACCAAGACAGAGACCCTTAAGACACGGAGTTTATCAAGACAGAGACCCTCGAGACACGGAGTTTATCAAGACAGAGACCCTCGAGACACGGAGTTTACCATGTAGACAAACAATTTTGAGATCATGTTTAGGAGATGAAAAACTTGCGTCTGAAAATAGTTGAAGTATGATAGCATACAAGTGTAGCACGGACTGAAAAATATGTGGTTTATTATTGTCCTCGTGATTCATTGGTTCTAAATATTATGTTTCTCTTTTTCGTCCCTTCAATTACCAATTGTTAGCTCAGCGAACGAAAAAATCGATTTTTTTAATTTTATTTCTTCGACATCTACCTGGGCAGATCGTAATTCAAATTGCAATATGTACCAAAACTTCATGCACTATAACAATCAAGCGTTACAGTTTTACAAATGGATAAATATTCCTTTTAGGTTTACTGATATGAAGTACCCAGACTAGACTAATACATTCTTTTATGTGAAGACTAATGGTCAAAAACTATTGAAATAAATGAACAAAAAACAAGCACCACCATTGCCCATCAGGGCTTGTTTAGCATTCGCTAAACTCGAGAATTCTCAAACAGTTTATTATTATACGAAACAGAGTTATTGTTTATCACTTCTGCTGCAGCAACGTGCGGAAAAAGTATTAATTACTGACATTCGAATGGATTGTTCTTCCATGAAACACAAAGAGAGAAGCTAACGTCAGGTGTGATAAATGCCTTTGAAATGTATTTTAGGAGCTGAGCTGCAACGTAATTTTTATCCGATAGTAACGACAAACTTTCTTATTCATCATCGTCTTCGATTTTTTGGTTTGTTTCAAGAAACAAGTTTCAGCTCGAAGACTTTATTTCGCAATGCAAAGAATAACTAAAATGCAATGGACTTTGAATTGAAGTAAGTACGAGTTCCAAAGTTAGGGTTGAAAGTTCTTCCAAATATGCAGAGTGCTTGCAACTTCGCTCAGCCTCAGTATTATTGCTTACTACTTGGAATGTTAGTCAAATAAATGCTAATAGACTTAAAAGGACTTTCTGAGGAACTTCCATCGATATTAAATTCTAGAGTGAGGTTGTCCAATGGACGGATGCTGGGAAATTCCCTTTAAAAACATCCATGTACAAGTTTTCGAGCCTAGGTGCATTTTAAGCATGTTTTAACACTCAAAATTATAAACAGAGATGAAAAGAGCACTTAATTTAACATGAATGGCCATAAAATGCCAGAACAAAGACTAAAAATTTCACGAACTTTGTAATATTTTTACTTTTAACTTTGGGAGGATAGTCAAGGACTAAATTGCTCTCTAAAATGTCTTTGCAAGTACACACCAGCGAATATTCACAAAGCCGTTGGGAGAAAAATTGAATCTATATCCTCCGGAAATTGAAAAATTTTGTCCCGAGAGCGAGGGAAGATTATGTCAGCAATTGCATTGCTTCGGGAAAATATTTACTGCAGGCGGCAACCTTGAGAAGCAATTTAACCCCAGGGGTAAACTGAATTTATTCATCACACCTCAATATCGAAAACAAATTCGCATCGCCGAAACGTGTCGGTAACATTTTTATTTTGGTCCTTCAAAAATATCAAGCGTTGCATATAAAATTGTTGCATTACGCAGCTTATTTTCGCACGCCTCAGTTACTTTAAAAGATTTAAGAAATTTTCCTGCAAGTGCCTTTCAATTATTGTTTCTAAAAAATTACAATCGAAAGAATGTCGTTGGCACCAATGTCTAGTACACTCACAGTTTTTTTACGACCGAAATAAATTTTCTTCCTTAATATTGGTACAAATGTCAATATCAGAAAACTTTTTGAAATTCATTCCCTCTGGAGTTTAAAAGAAATGGGAATGTGAAGTGCCCAATGAAATGTTGAGTCTAAGGAAAATAAGAATTTGACACGGTTTGAACGAGCACCCTTGCCGGTTACACCTGTAGGAGAACAATATTGAACCTTCTTCAATCCGAAGATTTCCAATATCTGAATTCTTTAGTCGTGAACAAAGAGACAATAGCCATTAAGGACAGAAAAATCTGGTAACGCAAGCATGAGGCGAGATAAGAAAATGTAACCGCATTTGCGGCATGCTGTTAAGTTCCCAGCCGGCCCTGCTCTTGCTGAATAAATCTGTACTGATACAACAACATACTTAAAGAAAGCATGCTATTAAATTTCTGTGCTTAGTTGCAGCCTTGAATCTAGTTTCGGTAGATCCCATGCACGATTGTCCCACTGGGCAACAATTGTCTTCGTTTCCATTAAATTCCGGACCGAGACACTCAACTGATATCACAGCGCGGTATATTATTGAGATGCATGTGTACTGCACTCCAAAGTTCGTACATTATCAATAGAGCTATGAACAACACGTGGTAATGTATCGTTTATTTAGAGTCTAAACAAACTTTACCCCAAAGAGTAGCATCAATACAATGATTGGGTTTGTTTATTATAGGGAGATTTATGAGGATGAGATGTGGTTGGTATAAGAAGTTAAAACTTTTCAATGAATTTTAAGTGTTAACAGAAGCGTTGTATTTCTTTTTCATGTACGTAGTTCTGACTGCTTAGATAAAATTTTTGTTCCCTCTCATTCTGATACAACCCGTTCAATATTTTAGCAGTCATTTTATTAAATCATTCGTTTTCACTTTCATTAATCAAATCAAAAAGCATATGAAAAAGTATACACTGTGAAAACATTTCTGACTTTGTTATCTGATTGAGTTACAGTTTCAATTTTGCTAAACTGAACTTAACGACTAATAAGGCACAGTATCCGGCAATGAAGTTTAGTGCTGACGATGTCATCAAAATGAGAAGGCAGTGAGAAGAACTTATCTTCAAAAATGTTTACTTTGTAAAACAATTGACTTGTACAATCATTGTTTCTTTTCATTGCCAATTTTTTATGTAATTTAAAATTGCAAGTAGAAAAATCCCAGTAAACTTTAAACGTGTAATTGACATTTTTTAAATTTGACCCGACAGGTACCTCAGTTTTAATATATGAATTTTGAATAACCTTTGCCAGTATCTACGTATGTATATAACAACTCCGTTTTTTCTATAAATTAATAAATAATACTCCATGCTAACCATGCATATGCCAACTGAGGTCTGGGCATGTACGATTAGATCTAAATATACACCAAACAAGCGACTAGTCCAGAAATTCTTACCCCCAAAGGGATGTTTTACTTTTCTTATACCTAACTTTTCTCCTACAGAAAATAAAGAACATGAATTGATTGGGTCAAGTGATGGGTTTTGTAAATTTGACTGTGAGAGAAAAGTGAATCAGATGAAACTTAATGTTAACTTTTATTCGTTAAACGTGAAACCAGAAAACGCTTTCCTTCATGTCTCAAAACTTGAGCTGTAGTTTCATTCTCTTGCGTTTAGGATTCAAGAGCTGACACAGTTCCTCGAGTGCAATGGAGGCGATGTCGAATAGGAGATGGACGCCGATCTTCAAATAAACGGAGTACCCTTTGATCGAAGGGAATTGCTGAGTACTAAATAACATAACCTATAGGAATAAATTTGTATAAAATATGTGCGTGCTACCATTCAAACAAATAATAATCTGAATTGAATTCATTCTTTGGTCAGAACACGAAGGCTGATGCGTGGTTTAACGTTTGACAGAAATTAAAATGAGCTGACTAGTTGTTGTCACAATTTTCTTTTTGTAAGTTTTGAAATATGAATATCAATTACTTCGCTTCGATTCTCATACGCAGCTTTTAACCATGCCCTAGCCATTATAATTAAATCTAAAAAATCCTGAACATGACGTTTTTCCAGTTCACGAGAAGATAAAAAATTCAATCAGTGCAGCAAGTTCCTGCATTGTGAAAAAACAGTTAAGCCATCACTGCATAGGAATGAGACATCTTACATGGCAATCCCCCTCAACAGATTCTTCTCATCAATTTGTTGTTCGCAACCTATTGATTTTGGATCAGTCGTTTTCGCTGTGCGTGTCTAGGCACTTCCGCCGGAGGGCGTCCGCAGTGCTGTTGAGATGTATGGTGCTGCAATAAATCAGGGTTGAGGATGCTCCCACAGAGTGCAAGGTGAGGGAAGTGAGGTAGTCGGGACTGTGAGGGGAAGTGAGAGGAACTGGTAGTACTGGAGATGTATGAGGAAATGAGGAAAAGTGATGGGAAGTGTTAAATGTAGAAGACAGTGAGAAAAAGTGATGAGGAGTCTTAAGTTGTGAAGAAATAAAAGGAAAAGAAGAACAACTGGAGGAAGAGTTGAGAGAGTAGAGAAAAGATAAGTTGAAGTAAAAGTTCAATGAAACTAAAAACAAATGAAAGGAAGTGGAGGCAAGAGATGAAAATGGAACAGAAGTGAGGGAAGTGAGGCTGAGGCAACTAGCAGGACCCTCTACGGTGAAATATGTCGCCTAACTTTAAAGAGGCCATTGATAAATGCATGAGAGACCGGCCGTCTGAAACGTCGCTCTGTACAGTTTGATTTAATGCGCTCACGTCAGGTCCTTTTATGATTTACGTAGAATGTGTTAAAGTAAGTCAAGATTTGGTTTGTACTAAACACGTCATGAATGTTCTGCAAATATATTTCTCTGCAGATGTGAACGTAAATAGTTGGCATTGATTTATCAGTAAAGGTGTCAGCATGAACGCCTGTAGAAGGTGCACTTAAAAGCTTTACAAATTCTACGGCAAACTTGTTTACATACTCACACACTCTTCATCTTCAAACTCTTCATTCTGTTATTGTGCCAACACTCGCACTCGTGTGCAGCTCCCAGCGCCCCATTTCTCCCTAACTACAGAGTGACTAAAAATAACTTATCTAAAATTTTATTACTATTAATTGATATCGACACTATCAATTGCATTCATAAAATAAATCTTCTGTTTGTAGTTGCATATATGAATCAAGTTTTTCTTATCACGGATAAGTCTACTATTCTAGATTGGTGTTCTAGATAGTATAAGATAATACTGGTTTAATTTTTTTTTGAGTGACCCTGTAGAGCAATAAGACGAGCTGCAGGTACGACAGGAGAGTAGAGCGTACAAGAGTGCATGTGTAAGAATGAGTTTCTTACACTGCCTCATCTTACATACACTGCCTCATCTTACATACACTGCCTCATCTTACATACACTGCCTCATCTTACATACACTGCCTCATCTTACATACACTGCCTCATCTTACGTACACTGCCTCATCTTACATACACTGCCTCATCTTACATACACTGCCTCATCTTACATACACTGCCTCATCTTACATACACTGCCTCATCTTACACACAACTCGCCCAGTTAATCTTTCTCATACACGCTCCACACATCACACCTGTTCTTAGCTCATGATTTCTTGTGTCCATGGATAAAGCATTTATAATTTTTTATTTTTAGTTTCTAAACCTATTTACTTTTTTATCTCAATCACTAATATTAAGAACCACATGTATCGCTAGGAACTGTTCATTTTTCTTGACTGCGTTTCTCGCTAATGTTAAAAAATTGTTATGAAATTTGAAATAAATCCAAAATGTTGTTAGGAAATTTCGTGTTGTAATAAAATTTTTAATTAAATATTGATTCTAGTAATCAATTACATTCTTTCTACTGCGGGACATTTAGTGGTGCATTGACCTTACATTCTTTGCAGCATATACTCACATTAATTTAAATACATTTGTTCCCTTAATATAAACCCCTAATATCTTACTTCAAAATATGAAATATATGTCGACTCAAACCCCCTTACTGAATGCAAGAACTGAACGAACGCTTACAACAAATGCATAACAAACGACTATTTATCAGTCTCTCACAAAAATGTTTGCCTTTCCACAGACCAGGTAAAGATTTTTCGCTAGAATGTAACTTCTCAAGAAGTATAAATATTTCTGCATAAGCAATGGCTCGTCATAGGGATAAAATTTAGATCTTAAGGAAACATCCAGCAAGTACTATCTTCGCAACCTAATTAATTTTGACGTTAACACGCAAAAATATCATTGAGACATTTCATCAGGAAGCTTCAGCTTCATCAAACAGCGGATGAAATTAAACTGACTAAGCTTTTCCCGAGTATACAGAGTGAACTTATAGAAGGAAATCACTTTTTCTAATGAGATTAAGATCAGAATAGAAATTTATTCCTAACACTCCATAAGGGCAGCATGATTATTTTCTTCTTGCAGCTCGACAAATTGTTTTGAAGTCTCAGAATTTAGACGAGACTTTTTCGACTAATCGATGTTTCTGCTCTTGACAAGATGGTCTGGAAAAACTTATCTCTAGTAAGGCTTTGCTGTACTGTTTGCTCGAGGAAAAACATGGAGAAGGAAAACTTAACTAGATCTGTAACCTTTAATTTGAGTTTTTAACTACGGTCATGTCACAGTAATTTAAGCAAGTAATAACTAAGTAATAGTTAACTTGCAAGCAATCCCCAGTCTGACACTGGTAATTTACCAGGTACTTTTTTGACAGAGTGAGCGACGGTAGACTTCCGAGAACACCACTTTTCTGCCGGAAAATGGTCGTTCCAATCATCTAAGGGACCAGGCACGGGCTCAAAGCTACAATTTTTTAGCTAAGTGGCTATAATACCTTAGTGAAACATCATTTTATTCATTAACTTAGATCAGGTTTCACTCTTCTTATGATCTATAATCACGTAATTACTTGCTTACAAAAATAAATCTGAAATATAGGGAATGCCGTGTTGTAAGAACATGTACGTATAACATATAATGTACATTGCCCAGCAAAGAAACATTCTCAGTTTAGTAAACATGTCGTACGCTTCGCGGAAAAAATTATCCTGGGTGTATTGTTTGTCATACGATAATGTAGGAAAAACCAAAAGACAAACATTTTCACGAGTTTTGAGGACGAAAAAATTTCCGCGAAATCTTCGACCGTTCATTTTTTTCCTGTGCTACTGGCTGGACTCCTGAGTAACACAATTTAAATACGAATAATTCTGAGGTAAAGATGTCCCACTGAGGAAACCGAGGAAGTTAAGAGCAGGGTGGGTAAGGGAATCTATTGAGAACCAAAGGAACGCAGGGAACTTTGAGAGTATGAACAGGACGGTAACTGTGGGTAAAGAGGGGTAAGAGACGTGAGGGAACCGAGTACATGAGAATGGGAGGGTGATAAGGGTTGGGGTAGCCGTCGCCATGACGCCAGCAATCTCAGAGCAGAGAGAGACAAGAGGAAGCCAATGAGCTTCTCGTGTGGGCAAGCTTTTATCCTTTGTTCTGAGCACTGGAATGGTTCCGCTCATTTCTTCCGCAAGTAATTACTGAGTGAGAGAAAATTCCCATGGAAGGAAGGAACATCAAATACTGTAACTTGGTCATTCCTCCTACGTCATGGACTGTTAGAGGAATTTGAGTTTAGCAGACGACGCTCAAAGAAAGCAAGCGGGCAGATGCCCAGACCTGGCATTCGAAGTGACAGTGCGGCGAGTGAGGATGGTGCCGCTCCGTAGACTTTTCTAATTTCTTGTATTCTGTGTTAGTTGTGATTTTATTTTTGTGTAATCTGTATGATGAACAAGTATCATGCAACTACTGAAAAATGTTCACTGCTAATTTTCTAAGCCTCCTGAAAAGACTATAAGAATGAAAATCGCTTAA
Organism: Trinorchestia longiramus; assembly: GCA_006783055.1. Lineage (NCBI taxonomy): Eukaryota > Metazoa > Arthropoda > Malacostraca > Amphipoda > Talitridae > Trinorchestia > Trinorchestia longiramus. The sequence goes on from VCRD01000178.1 coordinate 105,155, forward strand.
TGCGCTCCAAATTAGAACGTTTTGAAAGGCTTAAGCCGGGAAACTTGGTCAGATGTTAACCATTGAAGGTGGAAGGCGATCACGACATTTGCTGGGCGACAAGCTCCAGTTCAGGAGAACACTTAATACGAGATCTTCCCATTGAACTAAACGTGTGTCGTAAACTACTGAAGCTAAGAGTAAGATTACACGCACAGTGTAATAAGAATATCGCAAGTAAAAGATGACACGAAAATAGTGCGTAGACTACAATAATTTCAGAAAACATGTTTTGCAATTTGAGGCCTGCATTAGCGTTTCAAGCTCATAAGGTTAAGAAGAATTCTTTGTTTCAGTCGTACGTTGTGAGGAAGGTACTCAAAACTAGAGGTGGTGTTGATATGCGCATCCTCATCCGCGGACATCCGGACGATTTTCCAAATCCCCATCCGCATCCACACTTTTAAATGCGGATGTCTTAAATAATGCATTATCATAGTAAAAGATCATATTTCCTTTCATTTCGTAGATAATAGGAAATCAATCCCCTGAACTTTATACTGTGTTTAATGGATATATCTTGTAGTGCTTGTAAGTATGATGTATAGAATAAAGTTGAAACTGATACGTGCTTGTGCAAGGGACAGACTGGGAGCAACACGAGTGAACATGTAATGTGATAATGAAGAACTTCACCAAACAGATATTTCCAAAGAAACTACCACAATGATTGACAAATATCAAAGAATGTAACGCACACAGAGGTCAGAAGATCCTCTCCTTTGGTGGCGTACGAAGGCTCAGTCGTATCCTTCCCTCGCTACACTTGCTAGGACATACTTAGCCTGTCCCTCCAGCAGTGTAGCCAGCGAGCGCCTATTTAGTGGAGCTGGCATCATCTATGATGAGAAAAGAACCAGGTTAGCGAGTGCAAAAACTTTGTTTTTGAAACACAACTTGCCAAAAACTACCTACAATTATTAACAGTAAGTAGCAGCCTTTTCTGAATGGGTGGGGGTAGGGGGAAGAGGTTGGTGAGGTGCATTTGAGTTGGGTCCTCGTCCGGCATCCTGGTAAGACATGATGAAGTCACTCAATACTAATACTTATAAATTTAAACTATTTTTGTAATAATTTTTCATTACATAATTTCATTTGTGAGCTCACTAATTACTAAACTACTTCATTCATTGGTGCATTCATTGAAGAAATTATTCCTTCCGACACTTTAACTATTTTCATTCATTATCTGTTCATGAAACTCATTTTCCATGGCTCAATATAAAAACCAGGACATCTACATCCAAGGAAAATGAAATTCAAAATCTGCATGCGCAGATGTTGAAAAATCCACATCCGGTACATCTCTACTCAGAACATTTCTCTACTCTCACTGACTCTGTGGAAATGACGGAGGAATCTCTGCGGCCGATCGTGATTTCAAAAGGTGCATGAAATGAAGTTACATGAACTTGTCTCTTCAATAACTCCTTTTGATAATTTCTTACTCCTTCGTAGTGTTATGCTGACCTCTTCTGAAATGAAGTGACTCGAGGAATCCTCACAATATCTCATTCAATTTATAGGTAATTCAATTATGTATCAACAAAATTATACCTACTTATAAGGCCTAAATTTTTTTATGAAATAGATCACTAAAAATATTTTGAAAATATTTTTCTATTACATAAACATATTCTGTGGCCTGGCATTCACAAAACTAAATGAATTGTAGCAGAAAGCTTGAACGAAGCACCGTAACAACTTTCTCTCACGATTTTTAAGCCTAAAAAATCTAGAAACAGCGCGTGGTGTCAATCATCTGTACAGTTCATTAAGAAATACGAAATGTTGGATAATTGTATATTGAGACAGTAAAAAGTTTTCAATTCTGTTGTATTTCCTCTGTACAACAAATGTGTAAACATTGCTCATGTTTTACAGTGTTTTTAGTCAGAAATTAATGAAACTGAACAGCGTAAGACAGGAAGAAAAATTTATTTTGGTCAATTTCAATATTTTTTCAATTAAATTCAACCTCGTCGCTACTGTTATTTAAGATAAAAAACTCTCAAGAGTTACGTTCCTTTTCTGGCCAGTTTGCGACTTGCTTGCTATTATGAGCCTTACAGCTAAACATGATATTAATTGGAGACTCATGCCTCCTGACTTCACATGTACTAGGGATGTTGAAATTACAATGAAGTTTATGTTCCATCCCTTAATTATAACCTCGACTTCCATCATTTAGTTCAGGAGTCGGCAAACTTTTTACCCGTCGATCCCTTCATAGGATATTTGTACTTACATCAACCCCCTCCATGCACACACACATACAAATAGGTGGAAAAAAATGTTAAACCATGATTGGCATTTTTGATGAAGAGAAATGTTGTAAACCAAACCAATCTTGTGTTGTACCCTATGCAATGTTTGATGATATATAGTAAGAGAAAGGGGCATTCTTCACTGATATAAAGTAAAAAAGAAAAGAATAGAAGTTTACCTACCTATAGAGAATTTTGGCTGTTTCGAAATCTAACAATACTTATCGTTGAAAAATTGATATGAACTTAATTATATAAAACAAATGTGCTACTTGACAATAATATTAGCTGCCTTCGAAATACGCAATATGCTTTTTATCAAAAAACAATAATGAAAAATACATTAACTTACCTATTTATCAATAAAATTGATATTAATGAGATGGATGAGCTTGATGAGCGGCAGCAAGGCTATTGATATTTGGTTTAAAATTAGCTTTAACCGTATATCACCACGGCTTCCCAATTTTAGTCTATTTCTCTGCTTTGTTAGAATCGCATTCGCATGGCTAAAACCAGCTTCAACCATATATATCCTTAATCGACCCCCTTCCGACCCCCATAAATTCATCGACCTTTTGAGTTCTGTCCTCGACCCCCAGTGGTCGATATCGACCACTTTGCCGACTGCTGATTTAGTTGCTTAATTGTTTTCAAGTTTGTGTTATGAAATTACATGAACAGTTATAATAAATTATATTTATTATCAAGAAATTCTCTTATGTCAAGTCTTGTGTTACATACATCTTAGCTGAAGGTGCATTTCTGAGTACAGCTTCGTGTGGAATTCTTGTGACATTTTCAAGACTATGTAGCTTAATAATCACATTTTTACGCACATTTGAATATAATAAGAAACCTTTTTGGAGTACTTCTTAGATTGTAAGTCGATAAATAATGGTAATAAATACTGCTAAGTCAGTGAAATATTTTGATTCTTTCGTGTTTTAGACAGTAACTTGCATGAGAGTGGTTTTAAGCAAGGTCTAGTTTGGCGGGAGTGAACTATTACTTTATTTCTATGATAGCATTGCAGAAAAAAATACATTTTGAGAAATAAAATATTTCTTTAATGTATCAAATCAAAAAAAATCAGCAGTAGTACGTGGGGACCAGAATAAGCACCATTATAAGTTCACAATTAAGTGAATTCATGAATCCATGTTTATTAATCGTGATTTTATTACTCATTCTGTTCCAAAATAGTTGTTGCAAAGCAGAAAATTTCATCCGGAATTTGGTAACCTTCCGTCAGCTTGTTTGCATGAACAAATTAGTATTGGTGCTCCTGATTTATTGGAATCTGCTTCTTCAATTAAAATAATTTCAACATGAATTAGAGTTACTTCTTCAACGCCATAAAACTGATCTTTTGTCTGATCACCCACTGGAAAAAAACTAAAATGGAAAAATAATTTTTTATAAATGCTTAATAAAAATGTAAAAAGCACAAATTAACCAATAATGAATGTAATACCGTGATGAAAGCACTGTTGGAACGATGGAAAAATTGTGACCTTGAGTGTGGTGCAATAAACAAGTCGTAACTTGATGCAACTTCATCAATTTAGCATCAGAGAGCTTTCAATAATGTTGTCCAGCTCATTGAAGTATTTGAAGAAAGCTTCACAAATGAAAACTTAACATATTTTTAAATTTTTATTTATTCTAGCTATTGGTGACGATAACTATAAGCTCAAGCACGGGTTTGAAAAGAAGTTTCATAGAGAAGGAAAATTTCCATTTTTCATCTTTATTTTTGACGATTTACACCAAAAACTGCTTAACTTAAACTAAAATTTTTCGAAATGATTCATGTCATTCATTTCATTTTTTTATTTCATACCATTCATTTCATTATTTTATTTCATGCCATTCATTTCATTATTTGTGAACGAACATTGTAATTTTCAATTGGTTTTGTACTTATTTCATGGAGAATTACTAAAGTTACTCATTTACAGTTGAATATGTGAATGAATATTATTTTCTTTTAGATAGATATTTTGGTGCACTATTTCGGAACAGAGGGACAATTATTTATTAGCACCTAGAAAACCAATCTAGAATGTTTCATGTACTTAGTAAGAAACACAAGGTCTATTTTATGCATGCAAGGGGTTTTCTATATACAAAAAAAAATAATAAGAAAATATCGCATCTTTTTCTGGATCACCCCGTACATTGAGTGAATTAAAATGAATGACTAGGTTCTAGTAAAATAGAATAGAATGAAAAATAGAAAATAATAAAATAGAATAAAATGCGGACACAGAAACGAGCCATTTGCTCCATTTTTGGGTTGCTAACATAGTTCCATGCTCTCTAAAGTTAAGGTATCAATTACGCACTTGCCCTTTAAATACTCACGGATAATTCAGATAAAGATATTTCAGCCGAGCAAACGTACCACAATTCAACACACACGCCAGGAATTAAGGAGGAAATATAATCAGTACTCTATAATACGCAGGGGTTTCTTATCCAATATTTGTTGAGACATTTTTTGAATATGATTAGTGCTAGCAGAAACGATATTTTCGGGCAACTGGATCCAGGTTTTGATAATTTTAACTACAAATAAATTTAGGGCTTGGGTTGTCTTGACGTTTCTTTTGAATAGTTTTTGGCAGTTATTTCTAGTTCGCACGTTATCTTTTCTGTCGAAAAACCCATTCAGGTTAACATCGTTTTAGTCGTTGAGATGTAGTTCTCGGTGAGTTGTCTGCGTAGTCTTCTTTGTTCTAAAAAGATGAGTTCAACTCCTGAAGTCACTTTTTGTAGCTGAGATTGCAGAGTTTAGGAATAATTTTCGTGGCTTTGAGTTGAATTGTCTTCATTTTGTTAAGGTCTCGTCGTAAGGTAGGGGACCGGAGTTGCACTGCATGTACCAGATGTGGTCGGGCTAGCGCTTTGTACAGCGGTAATATTATGTTCTTTGACTTGAATGCAAAGTTTCTTGAAATGAAACAAGGACCTTGCTCACATTTCTGAGACTATTCCCAGCTGGTTTTTGCCATGTTTGAGATTTTCTGTGATAATGATATGAAGATGTGTTTGTTGCTGTACTGCTTCTATGGGTGTGTCATACATCGTTGTTGGAAATGCTGGTTATTAGCAACAACGTGTATTACTGATAGCAATTTTAAAATACATGAGAGTAAATTTATCATAGATTAAACCTAAGTAATCAGCTTAATATTTTCTCTGGTTTCATTTCAAGGAACAGAATTTGTTCAGTTCTGGTGGAATTTGTGTTTTTGCTATGCACTCATACACTTGGTAAGAAGAATATTTTTTCAAACTCAAGACTCCATTTTAATTCCGAGCAAATTTTTTAGTTCATTTCAACACTTAAAAAGCTATAAGATCGATTTGAAAATTTCAGACGTACAACAGTCGTTCAAAAATAATCCCAAGTCACAAAACAATTTAAAAATTTTATGAATCGCCCAAAAAAACAGACATAAATTTAGAACACATTTTTTCTTATGCAAGCTCCACCACTCTGTTCTAAATGTAGATAATGTTATCGAAATATTTTCAATTGTGTAGAAGCAACAAAATTTGCGTCATTATAAACTTTGGATTGCTAAAATGATTCACTGGTCTGCCAAAAATCAATGAGTATTTTTTACATTAAAAATAATCTGCAGATTTTATTCGATTAAATCTTGCGATTACACGAAATTGATCATTTGTCTGTCTTAAGTTCGAATTTAGCGTTAAGAGATGCAGCTTTTGGCGCACAATTTCAAACAGTAAATTTCGCCTCATCGTTAAAGTCTATTAGCGTCCGCGGAGCCTCTAGGCATTGACCTCATGCATACGTAATTCATATTATCTGACATCCTTCCACTCTCATCGAAATTCCCAAGCTAAACTCGCCGGAGAAGCACTCGCTTGAGGAGCTACTAAAGAGTCCTTCACTTACTTCATCAATCCCTCGAGTCTAGTCATCAATTTAGGTCATAGATGAGAATTTTCACTAGCAGCCCACGGAGGAAGTCTTGCTTCGCTGCCCCAGGCATTTTATGCTCTTGAGAGGCACTCCCTGGAGCAAGTTCAGCCTTGCAACTGCATAGTGCTTAACTGGAGCGTAAAATTCTTGCAAGAGCTTGTATAGTGAATTTTTTTCTCGTTCAACTCTCATGTTACTTAATTTTATTCAATTATGTGTCTGCTTTAGAAGAACTGAGATCTTGGATTGCGTTTATGACTGTAGAAGGATAAGATGATGATCATCATAATGATTGCACTAATGCTGGGCTAAAATTCTATTTATATCAGCTGTACACAGTTGATCAGTCTTTCATATTATATTGCGTATCAAGGATACAATCCAATTCGAGTAAATAATAAATTAAATCATCACTAACATCCTCACCAGTTATTTATTCTCCCGAGTTGTTTATCCTTATATAATAAATATCTCCTTCTCTGTGCGTGTTCGTCCCATTACTTCCTATCTTTCAGTCAAGAAAGATTATTGAACTGAAATCAGACCGTGTACGCATGTATTCTAAGCATTGTATTGTGGATACCAAAGGCACCGAATCACTATAAAATACTTCATTTTTCCATTATTAGCTTTCTTCTCTTACACAGCCACGCTATTAGTAGATAAGATACAGAATGGAAGTTCTATATATATTCATAAAAAATATCCACATTCTAATGGTACCACGGGTATAACTGAAAAAATGTATTTATTTCACAGATCCTTAATTTTGTCACTTTTAAATCAAGGAGTTTCAACTGGTACTATCTGGGCCATGTTATCAGTAGATAAGATACGGAATGGAAATTCTGTATATATTAATGAAAGGTATTCATTTAAAACCCAATCATTCGTCGTAAATCTTTATTGCATTTAGCATCAAAATAATTACAAATTGTCAAAACTAAATCGTGGAATTTCCACAGAAACTGTCTAGTAATTAATAATTGAATAAAACTTCCTCTCTGATAGTAAAATGGAGTTCTCTACAATGCCTTAAAAAAGACGTTCTGCTATTGTTTTCTGTCTGGACATTTATTTTAAAAAAATTCATTTTTATTTAAAACCCAGCTATATGCCTTAATTTCCCCCGCGTTTATAGTGTTGGTTTCGAGTTGAAAATTCAGTAATCACAGGAAACAAGATTTAGAATACCGTATTTAAAGTTGAAATGAATGTCAGCCGTGTTTTACATATAAAAAAATTCACTGAGAACGGATTAATTGTAAGAGTAATTTTTTACAGGACTTTCATGGGGTTTTCGTTAAGAAATCATAATTTATTCCAATGTGCATGAATTATTTTGCTTTTAATTAGTTCTCACATAAACTGCAAATTAAAGTCAATGCTAAAAATAGGTTAGGTCTGAAAATAACAATTTTAAATATGGAATGTTACTTTCCTCCGCATTCGATGAATTACATTGTCAATAAAAGTTATAACTTTTTCCCATTTACTCATTCTAAATTGATGCAGTTTTGCGTTTAAGTATTGTCCTCTCTAATAACTTTTTTGAGCAACAACAACTGCAACATCTACATTTATGTTCAAGTATTTATAAAAAAGTCTTAGAACGTGTTACAGGAAAAAATTATACAAAAGAAAGCATCAACTTCTTGTTAATTGTGGTTCTTTAGTCATCACATTTTATTCAGTCTTTTTACTCGTATGTTGCCATTTGAAAAAGATGAAGTACGTTAGACTTTCGAATGTAGAAAAAAACCTTTATACTCCTTTTTTCAAAGTCAGAAAAAAGTTGACAATCATTTCAGTACATACAAAATTAAAATATTCCACTCTATTATGATGTTGTAATGATATTGTAGTAACATTTAAAAATAAGAGGCAATGTTTCGTGAGTGAAAAAAGTTCTGTTGGATTCCTATTTTTTTAATCAGAATGAACTAAGTATAGCGAAAGCATAGCTATTGTTAGTTTACACAAACACAGTGTATGCATTTGTGTACAACGAAGGTAGAGTCAGCATATGTACTAGCATTGCATTAACAAACGAATCGTCTATGGTCAGTTTGTACACAGACCGAGTTCTGCTTGCCAGCCATTGTGTTGTCAGACCTCATACAGACAATAATCTCCAGACACCGAAGGGCAATCGGATTGTGTACTGGAAGGTAAATAATCGTTGAGGCGTTAAGAGACATCTGAACACGTAAACACAGATGGCAAGTCACGTAACCCACGTAACAATTGTCTCTTTGAATGCCAGAGTTCTGCCTAAAAAGAATATGTCGCGAGTTAACTCTATCCAATCTATGGCGTTGATTCCTGCACTTAAAAACACTGACTCTCACATCAAGCATTGTGAAAGTTAGACCCAATTTAGGCCGTGGTAACTTTTACCGACTTCTGCTTTTTCAGCATCCGTAAGGTGCGTAGCGTACATGTTTACATTCCCTATCTATACTTTTTTAGCGAACGCTCTTATATCTCCTCCCTCCGTATTTTTAAAGCCTTTTCCTTTTATCTGACCAAGCAAATTAACTTGTTGGATCTCTACTTACTCAATGACCAAGTTAATTCTCTATGTACCTTTTACGGTATAAGAAAAATCGCTCATTTCTGCCTTTATCAAGCAATGACACTCCAATAATACTTAAGCGCATGGTCTGCATAGTCTATACTTAAACGCATAGTCTGCATAGTCTATACTTAAGCGCATGTCCTCGCCCGCGTTTAATCTTTTTTTTTCATAAGAATCACACAAATTGGCAAGATAAATAACACTTTCAGAAGCACTTATTTTGTATCAATGTGAAGTTTTCTACACTCTGTTCACCCTATCCTACCTCTTCTTCTATATATTCATGTACGTCATACTCATGGCCATGAATTTAAATCACACTTCCTTCCTCCTCCTTCCATTTAAGAATGAATGTCATTCCTTCAACATTATCCTTTATAATATATCATCTCTACATTACTACATTCATTTCTTTTCGGTCTTAATAATATAAGTCTCAATATTTTCACGTCAATGGACTCATTTGATGTGTTTTGAGGCGTACATAAATCCGTTGCTTGCTCTTTCCAATTTAGAACTTCAACGCTTCATTTCCTAGATAATTAAGCTCTCTTCTGCGCCGCTCAAACAAATTATTTTCCCTATTTGTCGTAACGAGGACAACGTCTTCCCTTGGAAGGGTGCCACGAAATTTGGCCTGTCTGGCGCCATCCTCACGAGCTCAGTACTTCCAGAAGCTCATAAAGAATAACTTCAGGACTAAGCTTTTCGGCCAAACAAAAAGTGAGTTCTCTAAAACTCAGATTGAGTCCTCACTGTTTTGTTTCAGCTTAGAGTTATGAATGGATGAAATTTATGAGAGTTTTTGTTTATGGTTTTCAGCTCAATGTTGATGAAATTTTAGTGTTTCCTTAATATTTTCCTTAAATTATCGCTCGATAGAGCTGCCATATTAACAAGCATTGGCAGTAAACCGTTCATGTTAGCACCTGAAAAGGTTTAATGCGTATCAGCGTCAACGTATTCTGTAAGTAATCAAATAACTTCATACGGAAGACTCAAGATAATATATATTCTTTGTCATTAAACAAATTGTGTAAGAAAAAATATTCTAAAATAGAGTACAAGGAAATATAATGAAGACTTTATTGAAAGTGGCAACGAGATTATGGACAATCCATGCACAGTTTGAGCTCTCCTTAAAAACGGGAGCCGTTGGATTACCGTCTCTACGAGCCCATTAAAGTGGGGACTTTGATGCTAATCTCCAACTTGCAACCCATTAGTGGAAGCGCCAGCGCAGGCCAGTGTATAATCGGTATCATGGCTACCACACAGCCCTTGGCCTACGCAGGGTCTAGTTTCAAGGAACGGAAATGGACCGCTATGTTAATAGTGGACATGAGCTGCTGGAATATTGAGGTTGTGTTTAGCTGGTTCTATGTATAATGTAATGTGATACTCATGGCACGAGCAGAGGAAACTTTAATTTGTTTTAATTTACATAAATTATGGAATAAGACGTGCCAGCCTCGAACTCAGTTCCTATTTCGGAATGTATTTAATATTGTTTTTTCTTTTTAAAATGGGCATGAGTATAGGCACATGTCATGAAAGGTCATGCAGTAACAAGAATTAAAGCCAATGGTGCTCGAAACTTCTGTTTCTAATTTATTTATTTCATGAATATTTGAGTCCTAAGGATGAAGAAATGAATTTGGATGGCCATATCTATGATCCCATTTATTTAGAGCGAATTAAGCAAGGGCAGCTATATATTTCATCAAAACGAACAACAGTTTACGCTTAAAATAATTTATATGTTGATGCAAGAAAATGTTCATTATCAAACAAGGTGATGTGTTCATTATTTTATGCTTCATGTCCCAAACAAGTAATTGTAAAGATGTTCAATTCCAACAAGCACAGATATAAAAATTAATAACAACGAGCCACGAAAATTCTCTGACAGTCTTTTTCACTTTTTCAGAATCGGAACTCCGTTCATCATAATTCCGGACTGAGTTTTTATTTTTTAGTACTTTTTATTGTTGATGTTTTTACTGAGAAAAAGATGCTCACGAACAGGAAATAACTTGACTGATGAAGACAACTGTTTAAAAAATACCATTCTAATTCTTGAGCAAACATCCGACATTAAATGAAAATCTTGCCATAGCAACTGTCATATATGAGATCAAGTTAATTTGCATAAAAGTCCACTTGCATTTTTAAATTAATAAAATGCTCATTAGCTCTACCACTGTAATGCTTTTTTTGATATACAAAGACGCATACAGAGTTGTCTTCACTACGCAGTACTCTAGTTTTGAACTAATTACTTGTCTGCTCTGATCCAAAGTTTTCCTATGACTGCTAATCCACGGGGTGTTGTACTTGAAGAAAACAGCCTTAAAATTACCTCAGTTAAATTTTTAGCGCACATATTTTATGCTCACCACACTTTACAGATTGATAAAACAATGTCAGTTACAGTGAAAATGTTCTTCACACTCGACAGCAATTGAAAAACCATGTTAGTTGCCGTGAAAAAAATATCCCTTCAGTTCTACAGGAATCTATTCATGGCACCAGATGAGCATCACTGAAGGAATTTTTCATGGCAGTACCTAATGAATATTAATGTGTGCAAATGAGGATAGTGGTATTGAGTTCCCTGTATTAATCCACGCCTTTTCGCTAGTCATGTAGGCTGCAGACACATCAAGCGTCCTACTTTCATAGGCCTTTGTGTCTCACAAGCCGATCCTATCACGTATTTCTTCAACGTATACCTTCCACGTACAACTTTTATGTATAGTTTTCACGATTAATGTTCACGTATAACTTTTATGTGTAACTTCTACGTACGTCTTTCACTTAAGGCTTTTGCGTGCAGATTTCACTTAAACTTTTTCGTTTTACCTTCCACGCAATACCCATAAGATAAAACACACAAGTACCTCTTTTAAACACGCATTTCAGTTAATTCTTGCTGTTATATTTCTGAAGAAAAGTTCTAAATTTTTATCTAATTGACTTTCTGGAAGACCTTTTAGGTAATCCTGTCATGTAGACTTTTCACGTTCATAGACCATGCAAGTTAAATTTCCAGTTGAAATTTCCAGAGCAACCTGTCATGAATGATTTTCATGCTGACCTGCAAGGCAAACATGCCAGGAAAACCTTATACGTACACCTGGTCAGTAGATCTGCCGGTCAAGATTGACAGATAGATCAATAAACCTCCTAAATGCGTCAGAGAACCAAGTCCTAGCCTTGTCAATTTGACACTGCATCATGCTCTCAATACAGGTCAAACAATTGAAACACTCATACATCATCAGGTCTGACACATGTTCAGCTAGAAGGGTCGAATACGGTTGCTTGTGAGCTACATCAAAACAGAGCATCTATTTATTTCAAGAGTTATCCTCTCCAAATGTTTCCATGTCTAAGTGATGCACTCTAGATGAAATACTTCTTGAATATGAATGAATGTTCGACAAGGCTAATAGACAGAGCGAAAAAATTTATGGATATTGTTCGATGAATTCTAATTCATTGCGCATATTTAAGGCCCTAGAACATATGCATCCAGATCTAAATGCTCGTTTCACATCGGTGTAAATCATCCTTATCATTTTCGCTATTAAATTTCAAGGTATATTGAATAATTTAATACATAATAAATAATATTCTACCTTTCTTCGCTTGGGTAATGAGATGCCTTTGAATTTTTTAGCCTCTGTGTACACAAGCGTCTGAAATCAACTCTATATTTTACTGGCTGGATTTAGGCGAAATAAAACCTCTTGAGACCTGTCTCCACTGTAATGACCGCACACTCGAAACGAAATTGTCAAAAAAAATTGTCGCTCTGTTGGTTTTTGCTGAGCGATTACTTCTAGGGCTTAAGATTTATTCAACACGATGATTCCGCGTGAGAATTTTGTACAGGAAGAGTCAGGTCTCTGAGAGCTTCTCATAAAAGAACGAGGCTGGGAACTTGGGCGTATCTAATAACAGCGACGAGCGCCTCGAGAAAAGCATTGTGTCGTGGCAGCCGCCAGTATTGAGATTAAACTTGAATTTATTTCGCATAGAAGCTTTAAAAACGGAAAATATCATGATTTGAATGAGGACTGTTTATGGAAAGAGTTTGGACGTCCAAGCAGGCGGTTATTACAAAAGAGGGCAGAAATGTGAGTGTTTCATTAAAGTCACAACAAATTTTCGGTAAAGTGAAGAAAATTTATAGCAAAACTAGGCCTATAATTTCAACCAAAAACGTCGCAACAATTAACACTTGTATCGACAGGGAATCCTCTCGTAAACTTCTAACAATCTGAAAATAAACTATTAAAACAAATATAAGAGCACCTGTACAAAAGTGTAATATCATCTTGGCAGTGAACTAGCATTTCACGCTTATGATCCCATGTAGTGAATAATGTTCAACGATAAAATTCCAAATTTTACATTAATTTCAAGCCTGCTTGAGTTGACGAGAAGTTCACCAAAAAGCTTTTCGAAAGTTTGTCTTCAAAACTCGGGTAATAAAGTTTGTGTAACAAGTCAGTTGAAGTTCCCTGCAGATGTTTTTCATGCCCATTGAACTGCATGCGCGTTGCTGTATAATTCAGAGTGCGTCTGATTTCCATGAGATAAAAAAGTATAGCTCAGGTCCCACAGAATCGCTTTTTTCATCAACTAATCGAATAAACACTAATTCTCAATGAAACGGCCTGTAAATTTCAAGATTAAAATATTCATCAATAATATTATATTATCGACCATGTCAACAATAATATTAATGATTCTGATACTGATGATGTAATATAAATAGCATTAATCATAAAAGTTTACAATAAACTCCCCAACTGCAAATGACACCTCTGACTCAACCTCCACTGAAGCGCCTTTCTTAGTCTAGTGGACAAGTTTCATTATTTCATCAGTAATAAAACTTCACATCAATTGCGGTTCGCTCGTGAAATTTTCCCCATTTATTAGTACTTTAATTAAATGCACCGGCAATGTTTTGTGGCTAACGCACACAGCAAAATTGAATGATCTCGTCGATTTAATTTCACTGAGAAATTATTGGATTACTGGAAACGAACTTCAATTTTTTAGTTAATTAACCTTCCCATCTGAAGTTTCTCTTAATAATTTCTGTTACATTAAAGACCTCGTTTTTTATTACCCTTGAGCTGGTCTCGACTTCAATGGGATGAAAATAAAAATAATGTTCTGCAGACAATCCGTGTTATTCGTTCACAAAAAATAACTTAGTTTAGTATTTCTTGAGCTACACACAGAAAAGCATCAAGCACTTGAATGTGTTCTACAAAATATTTCAATATTTCAATTTTGAGAAAAAATATTATTTTTCTCCGAGATATCCATTTGATATTTTCAGTGAGAAAACATTTGATGAAGAAGGAAAGCCTCTCGAAAATGTAGGACTAAATTTACTACTTTTCATTTTCTGGCATTTTCTATATTATAAATTAAATCTCATCTCCTAATCGTTGATGAAATCATCTCCAAATTTCCCGATTTAATTAAGGGTTTATTCCCCCAGAGAGCGAGACCTACACTCCCAGAGGAGGTATAGAATCCGCCATCCATCTCTATAAATTCGCCTAAGGATTCAAGCCTCTGAACACATCGCCTCAACTGGACCGAGGTTGAGGGACGTAGTCCTTGTTCTGACCTGAAATCTAAATTGCTTTGACGTCTCTGTCCCAAAATTATTTGGAACGTTTATAAGACTGAGTCCAGAAACAGAAATGAAAAAGTCTACACCTTCGCCCAATTGCAATTCAAAATTTGATCTCATGTGTATCACACTCATTGTATTTTTGGTCTTCAGTGTCCAATTTTAAGAATAATATTCTGCTTTTATTTTAAGAGTGCAGTTTATCATATTATTATGCTTCAAGCGACCCATGTTGTCACAAAAAGCCTTGCAGAAGTGTCATGAGGTGTCCGGTTTAAAATGGCTTCTAGCCATGGAACAAAACGAAATATAAAGGACGCGACAGCTTTTAAAATGCTAGGCTGGAACTGACTTCAGCTCGGCCATTTATCTCGTAATGTTGACAAAAAAGAAGGCTGGGCTTCAAACACAAGCTGCTGCAACTCAGAGCAACCATAGCGCAACTCCGGGGAGTTGTAGCGCGGTCTCCAACTTGCAGCTAAAACTTAGTACGTGACAGAGCAACTCATCTAAACTTCAACACCTGAGTGGACTGCCTCTTTGTTTTCAGGTTTCCTTGAATGAAGGAGAACAATTAAGGCCAGTGATTAGAAAGTGTTTTACGCCAATGTTTCGGCTGCCAAATGCAATAACTCATTAGGCAAGAGCGTTTGGGAGTTGTCGTATAATTGCTTTAGTTTTTGCTCTGTTACGCTACCTGTTGCTGGTAAACGAGGAATGATTTAGTCTTGACCCATGTTTTAAGTGAAAAATATGTAGCACTCTAACAGACCTAGTTCATTGTGAATATCTCATACTGAAGTTCAAAGGCAATATACTCGAACTGCAGCTCGTTTTGTATGCCTAAGTGAGAAGTTACCCGCAAGAATTATGTAACACGTCACATGAAGCACTGCTAGAATGCAAGTTATTTGCTTTTTACATCGGTTCCGAATGTCGTAATACACTTTCGGAAAAATATTCCGAGTACTGATCTGTACATGATTTTGCTTGACAGCGCGGCACTGCGGGCCCAATTGCAAGAGTTAGACGCCTAACTTTATACCCAGAAGAGACGCTTTATCGTTCGAATTTATCGCGTCAGACGAGCACTTTTACCAGCCGTGGCAACATTTCCTTCAACTTGAGACCTGGTTACGTCCCCGACTCAAGAATAGAAAACTTCATCTTGACGCCCACAGGAACCTATTGAAGATTCTGTTCCGGTCTACAGCGCAGGCGAGGAACTTCTTCTGTGGCAGCTAGGGAGTTCATAGAACAAAAAATCTCTTGGAAATTTAAAAACTTTGTTTAACTTGACGGTACTCTACTATGAGATGGCTATATCACGAAAACTTTTTATTAAAGTTTTGCTATCCGTCGTATTGGCACCAGAACGAATAAGATATTCACGTATAATGTACAAACAATAGTTGTTTTTATTACTGTTAAGAGGAATAGTATTCCGAGAAATAAAAAAATGTCAAAACGGATACAGAATTGCTTTTTTTGTTCAATTCATCGCTCAACTAGTTCTAATGAAATTCATGAACTATCTACCATTTCAATACTTATTATGATTACTTTTGAGTTCAAATATTGATGAATGAATGATGTATTCAAGACGAAACTTGTCAACATAGGAGCCTGTTCATCAATATACTCGAAGAAGAAAAATCCCTTCTCGCTCAAACAGTTCTTTTTAAACGTAGGACTCGTAACCTAAAATATATTTCTAACAGCAATCAATTTACTGATGGAGTATATCTGATAAATTTATTTGTTCTAATTTCTTTGATTCCATACGAGTACTTTATGCTCATCTGAAATGAACAACGAGTCGCTGCAGTACGTAAGAATTCTTAGACAAATAATTCCTATTAATGGCAGAAAGTTAAAGTTACTGACGCGTACGAATCTTTCATTACTGTTAATAAGATGGTAAAATTGGATCCATCTGAGGCTGTCAGGGCGGTCACTCTCAGCGCCGCCCAATTACACTTGCAGTTCAAATGGAGGAACTGTTGATAAAAGTTAGAATTTGCTCCGAGGACTTTGGAAAAAATTCTTTTTGGAAAATTCCGAAAGTTGGGACATATTTTCCGTCGAGATCATTGTGGGAGATCCGGAGACATTGACAGCGCCTGGGAATAGGATGGATCTATTTGCATTCCATTGCGGCGCTTCCTCGTCGGCAGGGAGTAGCCAAGCCTGGGTTTGTTCTCTCCTTATTGCGTAACTTCAAATTTTATCGAGAAACTTTGGCTTGGGCGCTCGGTAGAACTTCCACAGCATCTATGGTTCGTATCTCTTAGTTGACTTCCTTATCCAATATAAGAATCGTTTTGTAAATTTACTGTGGTAAAGTAATTCAAGTTCAGTAATTGTAAAAGTCGAGAGAAACTTACTTGTGGTCCAGAAGAAGAAAAACTGTTATTTCACTCAACTTCTTTGTGATCAGACCATTATATATACGTCTTTGTAAAATTCAGTAAGGCAGAAGTTATGGGTACACGTTCAATAACGTATGTTCAGTAATCTTCCATTTGGCGTCAAAAATTATCAAATATTTTATAAATACCACTATCTTAATCTAGATGAATCGATTTTTCAAAGTTTGTGCAAATGCAATTTCGTATTAATTATCAGCAAACTCAAACGCCCGGTAAAGCAATCTCAATTTTTTTCTCTCAAGACCTCAAATCAAAACGGAAAATGATTTCAGAATTTCCAAGATACGTGGCACTATGGAAATAGCAAAATTGCATGTCCCAACTCTAGTGAACGACCACTGAAAAAATCTTCTCGTTGTATTCTTCAGCGTGTTCTGAGTTCCACTTGTATAAAAAAGAAAAAGCAAAACTAGCCAAGAAATCGATAAACTCAACAACGCTTACGGAACCGAAAAGTCTCGAATCTTCAGAGGTAGCGAAGTGGAATAAAAAAGCGACCTCCTTTAGATCTCCACGTCTTTTTGCACAAGCCTTAGCTACAACAAGCACGAAACATTTTCTTCCAAAATGTTGCGGCGGAAAAACTTCCCGAAATACTCTGCAGAATTACCCCAGACTCGTTAGACGTGGCGCTCCTGCGGCGTGCATTACACGAGCCTTAGGTCGAGCTCGATTTCCCTGATTAGGAGCTGGAAGTTCCCTCTCAAGAATAAGGCATCAGAGCAGCAAATGGAAATACGTACCAAGTGGATGATGATGTATGCGGCATAGCCTAATTGGAGCGTTAATTGAATGAGCGTGAGTAGAAGCCACATTGCAGCTTTCGGCCAGATCTCTAATTGAATCATCTGACGGCAGAGCTGCCAACTTCTTTGTAGCCTACAAAGTAGTTGAAGGCTTAGGGCTTTCACAAAGGGTTGCTCGCCTAAGACGCTTGTCTCAAAACGGAGGCTTGAATATAAAATTCATGCATTTTCTAAGAAGACTTGGAGTAGAGTTCTCAGAAAAGAAGACATTCACATTCAGAACGAGGATGATACATGAAAAGAATAATGGTACTTTTTTGCACTTGGGTTGAGTTAAGAACCGTTAATACCGTTAATTTTTACCGTCCACAAATAATCAGGATTCTAAAAGTACTCTGCATGAAGTATTGTTGAATAATTCAATTCAACAAGTATTTCTAAGTATTTCAATTATTCAACAATACTTAGGACCCTAAAAAGTAAATTTTAGGTTCTGCTAAAACTGTTTCTTCTTACTCATGATGATGCAAGCACTATTCGATAACTTAATTTTCAAATCTTTGAAATTTGTTAATGACAATATAAATTCGGCAATCATACGTAACTACAACGGTGGTAAGCAAGTGATTAATAACAAACTATCCTAGTTGTTTATTTATTCGTTTGTTCCATCATCGTTGCATATACTGAAAATGTAAAAATTTGCAACCATTTCCTCTTCCAAGAATTATATTAGGTCTCATGGTTTAAAAACGTATTGTCAGTCCTCAAAACCACCTTGGTAAACATGTTCATCCATCACCCGTGTCCTGAATATGTCAATTAGAGCATTATTTAATCAATCGCCTCAATTATCACGAACTGAAAGCCCAAAAATATGACTATTTCAGGAGTATATTGGCAACGGATGGACGTCCTCGCTAGAGACTCCCTAATGCAATTTGCTGTCCGTTGCAATGGCGATGTATTTCCCACTTTTATATTGACCCACATTCAACGAGAATTCTGTGCAATTGCAAGCGAAGCTTCGATTGGAGCGCACAATACCTTAGAGCTATGTCGCTTTGGTCCCAAATTGCGGTAGAGCCGCAGAAAAGGGAGTTTTTTAATCTCCATGAAATCACAAGTCAGTTCCCGCAAAATAACAGAAAGCAGTCAACACATTTATACCTATTGCAACAAATAAAAAGATTTATGCTTTTCAGTTCTGTAGGCTCGTGGAAAGGTGAAATATATCGTCAATTCCAATGAAATTGGTACCAACGAGACAATTTTAACGCACAGTAGAGCAATAACACTTTCCATAGCTTTTTTTGTGTTCTCTGAATTGATTTTCCCTCGCTCTGGTGACATTCCTTCTTTCAACGGCTTCCTTCGGCTGTTAGGTTAAAAATGTTTTTACAATTCGTGATATTTATTGAAATCTAAAGAAATTTGAAAGATTTGTCTTTCAAATGATTAGTATTTATGATAGACGTATAACATTGTGTTGTTCACACATTAGATAATGATTTGATAACAAAGAATAACAGGGTATTCAGCTGACAACGTTGGGCCTTAACAAAATTTCCTGTTTGTTTTTACAACATTTAGTTTCACGCACTTCCGACTAAATCATTTATACAAGTTAACCGTTGCTGATTATTCATGTATTGAAAGATAAAGGCGTTTATGTGGTATAGCAGAACTCTAAAGAGTCTTACTGAGTTGTAGAACTAAAAACTACAATATCATCTTCATATCTTGCAACCGATGGCCCGGAAATATTAGTGAAATATTATTGACTTTGATCTCAGTGTACATGTCATCGTAATATTGAGGCATTGAAAGCTTAATTTGATCTATAGGAAATTTTCGAAAATAACAGAAATCGAAATCATTTGAAGAGAAACATTCAGACAAACTTTACATGCACTTAATATATGAGACAACATTTTCGCTTCTGACTGACATTTTAAAATGTTTCTACAGAACCACTGTTATGTAAAAATGATATTTTATTGATAGTGATTGTCAATATGTGAAAACTTATGTAGTACAACTGAGCATTCCACCCTGCAACGCAGAACTTGATTCATTTGTGGTGCAAGTCTTTCATCGGACCCCAAACTTATTTCTCTTCAGATTTTAAAGCGTATTTGCAGCGAGTATGACGTTATGCAGAGTTGGAGAAAAAAATCATGTATATTTATGTAAATGAGATTGAGGTAAATTCGACCTACCTCTAACTGTTGAGCTGAGTACACGAGCAACAATGTACGCATCGGACTAAATTGAGGTTTCTGAGACACGTGTTTTTGCGCAAAACGGAAGTGATCATGATGATGTATGAAGAGTTAGCTGATTGGTTCAAGTGTACAAGGAAATTCAAATTCTGTGCTTATTCTTAAAAGTACAGCAGCTGAAATCTAACTTCTATTATATTAACCTCAACAACAGTCTTTTGTCTGAGTTTACGCCCAGACACAATCTCCCATCTCTGGAAAACCAGCAATGATGAGCTCGGAAACTTATTATGTTCGGTAAATGTCATTTCAATTTTTGTTTCTTTGAACGTAATCTGTCTCTAAACATTGATCGATATTTGTCTTGATAGCGGTTCAGAGAGGGTAGTAATTGACGGCGTCAAGAACATACGCCATTAGGTGTATGTTCTTCAGACCACGCCCTGAGCTCCTGTGTCTCAGTGTCAAGAACTTAATCACACGCGCTGTGATTATGCTCTCGAGATTTAATGAGTTAGTTTTGGGCTGATTAGTGAGAGAATTAAGCTCCCTGTAGTATTATTTAAGCGGATTCAACTACGAATACAACATTACGTTGTACCTTTAAGTTACACTTGACTTTGTAACTCATATTGTGTGGTCTTAAAATATCATCAGAAGTTTAAAATTTCTGAACATTAACCTGGTACCTCACATGAAGTGTTGTCGAAAATATGCTTAGTGCAAGCCTCTGTACTCTCTATGAAGATTTTGTTGCTAAAATATTACGTCTTGACTCAATTCTTGACTCATCTTGACTCCTGACTCGTTTTTGGTAAATTTCCATTGAAAAATTAGGCTTGAACATTCACCGATTTATCTCTCCTAAAATTTTTGTTCGTTCAGCAATCAATATTATTTTCTTCCAAGTACTGTTATCCCCACACTTCATTAACTTTATAAAGCGAATTAAGACCTATTTAACAACTCGCTCTCAGGATTCAAAAATGAAGATTTCATAAAAGTGTTTAGTGTCCGATTCTAGAAAGTAATCTCACAGTGACGAGCCGACATTTGTTATAGAAAATATCCTACTAAATTTAGCTCAGTAACGCTAGTAAATAAATGAAGTTCAACATGACAACATTTTACTGTTGTTGCTCAGGTGCATGCTAGTGTTTTTTCTGTCTTGCCATAAATTGAATAATGGCATAAAGAATATCGGGAAATCGAGCGATCTTACGACTTGCCAACGTCACGTTAACGCGGGAAAAATTTCCTCGTCAAACAGGCGCTGGTCGTTCTGTTGTTACAAAACATAAAATGAAATGCACAAAAATTTTCTCCGAATGCACACTTTATAAATGGGTGCAAAATGAATCTTCGATGAATTTTTTTTAATAATTTAAAGATTTCCAGAAAATCCTATCCTCGTATGTCTCCACAATCGTCACTCATCAAAATAGGCAGAAACTTAAGTACTTTTTACGCTTATTAGGGGCATCAGTTTTTATTCAAACTGGTGAAATGGTGTTTTATATTATACACGTGTCTTTTACATGTACTGTTTCTTTATAATTACTTTGCTGTTTGGTTCAATAATTCATACAATAATGTTCAGATATTCAGAACATGAAACAATTCATGTAAATCTCCACTTGTACAACTTTACTTTCATGCAAACATGTGTCGCCAAATGCCACATTTTCTCGCTAATTAATGTCGTTCATAGTTTGCATCCCACTCTCCACATATTTTTCAACTCTTATATTTTATAAATCTGTGTTCAGAGGTCCGTTTTCGACAATAAATTTGAACGCTGTTTAAAACGTTAACATGATGAGCTTGCTTCACCCTTTAGGAAAATACAATGGAAACTTGCATAAGCACATTTGTTTAATACCCAGCGTAGCAGCTGTCAGCTTTTTCGTGCTACTTAAGAATTATTGTTCTGAGGAGCAATTAGAATGTATTTAGTTGCAGAAAATACTGTTCTAAAAGTTCGTCAGTTACTTTTGGGTTAATGCCTAACACAAACGAATACATTTAGATAAAGAGGTACATTTAAGTAGAAGTGCATCGAAAACTTTACAACAACATCTGTATAGATAAAGAGACACGTTCTGGTAAACAGTTTAGTTTACCACGACTTACAGACGTGGGTCCGCTTGCGTAAAGATATTCAATTATGTGGTGTGGTAACACCTTAACTAATAGAAAAGTCAAGTTATCCATTCAAATTTATGATTTTTATGTCCGTGCATCCGCGTATTTTCTTTATTTGCTCCTACTTTTAAGCTACACTTCCGCCTTCAAATGAACTTTAAAGATGTTTTAACGCCAATACTTATTGGCGTTAAAACTCATTTCAAGGTGAATGAAAATATTGTCGAAAGTCAAAATATTCATTCTGTAAATAGCATAAGTGAATATTATTGAAACCCCAATGTTTTTCCTGGTACTCATTGAGCGTAAATATGATCAGCACTTGAATAATAATCATTCCGTAAATAGTCTAAGTAAATTTTATCTTTGCCCCAATATTTTACCCCATGTAATAGATGCAAATGTTATCACCACCTCAATACTTATTGGGTCAGAAGATGGACCAGGCAAAAGATCATCTAGACCTAAGGAAGAGAAGGGAACGCAGGTGCTGAGAGATCACCCTGCATCGATCTAGTGCCTAGACTCTGGAAGATCTGAAGAATCTTCCGCGTCATTTGGTATCCAAAGGAAGCTATTGGCTCGAATGCATTTAAATATACCATGAAATATTCATAGGGAATTATTGGCCCGCGACAGCCCTGGAAAGTTGAGAGCAGCAAGCGCAATGGTGTGTAAAATTGTCTTCCATTATTTTTAGTGAGTTCAACAAGCGCTGGAATTGAGTAGGAGTAACATCTAGATGCATATATGCCCCATTAAGCTCGTCTCTACAGGCGTACAGCTCATACAATGCCAGCACGTTGTCTTATCAGCGCATGGAATCCTAGCACTAGTACCCAACCAGTTCATAAATTCGGGTGTATGAGTATTTTTAGAGTTAAAGTACGGACGCTCGAGATGTTGTATGACACCCATACTCGTATTTGTGCTTGAGATGTTGTGCGACAACTGATGTTGACACTTCAGATACTGGATGAAAGTTTCAAACACCAAGTCATCTTTCCGAAGTGATTCGAATAAATCTAACAATATCGAAACGAAATCTTTAAATTTTATACGAAAATTTGAATATTACCTTATCCCTGTGTATCTATTTATCAGATATATTAACGATTATTAAAGTCTTCCACGGAAATTGCACTAAATTAGTTACGTTTATCAGCTAGTAGTAGTTCTTGCATATTTGTCATCATTTGAAGTAATGAGGTTTTCACTAGTGCGAGGCCATAATGAATGTTCGGTGAACTGAGACGCAAAAGGCCGTAATGCAGGGTGTTTCAGAATTAAGGCAACCAGTTTTGCATATTAAATAAATCATTTAAAATCAATGTTTGGTTATTTAAATCTTATAGTATTTTGAAAATAGTAAGATAACCTTCTTATTTCAAGTGTTTAAATTTAAATTTATACTTTATATAATGATTGTGGATCGAAATATCGTTATCAAGCTCCACAAAGAAGGCATGAGTCACGTAGCAATTGCAAAAATGTTAAAAATGAACAGTTCAAGTGCTTGGAAAATTGTTAACAAGTGTAAGGAGGCTGATACAACCTCTGATAAACTGAGGATCTGGGAAATAAACCTTACAAAAAGACGAAATGCCATGAGCTTAGTGAACATCATGAGAGAATGAGGGCTGAAAGAAGTCGTCACATCCTTAACGAGACAGCTCAAGGAACGCTCCCAAACTTGGTGTTCATAGATGAAAAAAATTTAACATTCAGCAAGTTGTGAACCAACAAAACGACCGAGTTTGGAGTTCCTCAAGTTCAGTCGAGGGTAGGATTGTTACGAGACGTCAAAATGCACAGTCTGTCATGGTTTGGGCAGCTGTGACAGACACAGGAAGATCTCCGCTTGTTTTTGTGCATTGTGGGGTCAAACAGAACTCAGAACAGTACATTTTTCTTATTTTGGAATCAAAGATGTTATCATGTGCTACAGAACATTTTCAGGGTTCACCATGGAGTCTCCAACAGGATTCAACACCATCACATGGCTCCAACGTAACCCAAATCTGGATCCAGAAGAACATTCCATCTTTCATAAGCAAAGATGGACGGCCAGGAAAGAGCCCCAACCTCAATCCCTTAGATTTTTCTATCTGGTCCATTTTAGAGACAAGGGTTTTAGTTACCCCTCACATTTCTCTCGAGTCTTGCAAAGCAAAGTTGCAAAAAGAAGGGGAAGCAATTCCTCAAGAAGAGATACGTGCCGCTTGCGATGCATTTGTAAATAGACTTAAAGGTGTAGTTCGTAATAAGGATAGTTACATCGAATAAATGCAACACTGTATCGTTTGCTTACTATTCATCTTTCAGTTTCAACCCTTAAAATAAAAATCACGCTTGTGAATTTTCATAAATCTACCAAAAACGCTGTTGTCTCAATTCTGAAACACCATGTATATCTTGGGATGATGCCTTATATTTAGGGAGTAGCATTTGGATACGAGAACTCATCACATCGACAAGGTGAGGCTTTTCAGTTCCCTCGTTCATGAAATCAAAAGAAGAGATTACTAACTTTTATTCAACAAAACATCATGTGCGACTTACACCTAAAATGATAGGTTTTTTAACTATTATTAGGCGATGTGTTGTTAAACGTGAATATCTAAAACGGCGGCATTATTTCCATGCAAATTCCAGACTCGATTCTCAGAGTTTAGATCTCTGCGTCCATGACTGAAAAAAGTTCCTGGGTAAACATTTTTATCTAATGTTTCCAGAATACCCTAACTTCGAGGAGCGCTAGCATTATGAAGTACTTCTAATTTACTTGAGGAAATTTTCGTTGATGAGCAATTATGGTTATTTTTTGTGGCTGGTATTCTCAAGTAGCCAAGCCTATCTACAATTTCAGGGAGATCGTAAATGGACCTCAGTTTACGACGTCAGGTTAATTCTGCGCGAAAATTCGCCACATTTATAGCCAGCTTTAGGGGGTATTTCCTTGAGCCCGGCCTCTCCAACAATAAAGTCAGAGGTAAAGTCCCGTCAAATGAACGAAATGATGTATAAAAGAAAGAAGACGATCAGAAACTCAATTGGAACCTATATAAAATGAAAGAACTTAACTCGTTTTCTTCGCAGTGCGATTTGAGTCAAATTTAGTGCTGATTTAAAGTGATCGAGTATTTAACGAACGTCAGTCTTTGTGAAGTCCATTAGTCGACTGAAAAATCGCGTTAACTCTCTGCCATGGCGTTAAATTTTGGTGCGAAGCTTCATTTCTCCGATTTTAAGTAAGCATCGCAGTTAAATGAAGATTTTCCACAATAATCAGTCCTGCTATTTGCTTCTACACAGAATAGAAGTTATATTATAAAAAGAGCATAATCACGTATCAGAAAAAAGATTTCTCAGCTTTTTCGCCTCAGTGGTTCTTCAGCCACCACGTGAGTAGTCATTTCTCTTACCAGGCTCTCTGGTATGAATGCTCATCCGGCTTGAAGAATCGAACACAGATTGAATGTCCTCTAAATGCTTTAATTTATCGAATTGAATTTCATGCATCGGGATTTTTTGGATCATATATTTTCAATTAAAAGTAAAACCCTCAAAGATATTTCCATTAAGTAATGAATGAATAGTGAGTTAGGAAGAGTTTCAATACTTTCCTAAATAAATTTTAGCAGTGGATATCAAGTGAATTTTCAGTTCAATGATTCACGTAATTTCTATCCTGCTTAAAATCTATGGAATAAAAGATTTACAATTGTTATTCCTGAGCATTATTTGCTATCAATATTTGAACGGCCATCAAATTTTATTTCAAGATAATGAACATTTCTAAGCTAAATTTTCATTTGTGTGAGCCGTTTCCAATGTCTGACCTGTAATATTTTATGGGAAGTCAGTTTTTTACCCTCAATCCTAAAACATTACCCATTTAGTCGAATTTTTGAAACGTAGTATTTAAATGAATGTTTTCCTAGCTCAGATGTCGACTCACTCTGGGGTCACTCAAGAATTTCAGTTTATTGCAGTGACAATTCCAGAATATTTTGCTCCTAATGTGTGGTAAAGAGCACAGAAATGTACATGACCATGAAGGTCGAAAAAGTTGTCAGTATCCTCGCTACGTCATAGTTACACGTCACACTTTTCATCAAGCACAGCAAAGGATATGAAAAGTTCCGTAGTTTTTTTCTTTTCTTTGCATGTTCTTGTATTTCTGAGTAACTGACAACTAAATACAAAAACTCCTAATACTTCCTCTGAGCCTCTAACAATCATTATGCTTCATTAGATAAATGTAAATGTGTATTGAAGCAATGCATAATTTCACTGTTCTTTGTATTTTTCAATGTGTTCACTCCTATTGAAGACGCTCGACAAACAATGTTTTCTCATTCCTTCCGTTTATTTTCGAATGATATAAAAACAACTGAGCACCGCCTAAAGAGCGTCGTCAACATTGTTCCATATTTTATTCACTTCGAGAATAAAATAAATATTATTTCTGAGTTTGTGATACGGAGTTAGAAACTTCATAAAAAGCCCGCGGCTTTGGGATAACATTGACGAGAACTGACTTCGTCAGCCATCCTCCCTTCGAAGCTTCATAAAGAAGCAGTAAAATTTTTATTAAGTATTGAGAATGAATAAACGGAGTTATGTCATAGCAGGGAGACACGAATGATGATGTTGATGGAACCTAAAAAAAATTTTGTCCTATTTTGTTCATCATCTCTGAATGAACAGATCACTACGCATTTGATTTATGTCAATACGATATTTGATCATTTAAATTCAGAAATACATAACAAATTTATAGCAGGTGATGTGAACCAATCAATTTCGTTTCAGGATTGTTTCTGTTTGCAACAATCCAAAAATAGACACTCGGTAGTAAAGTTAACCAATTTATGGAAGTCAAAGACAAGAATGAAAGGTGTTGCTAGTGATTTTCTCCAGAAAAAATTAAAGATTTTGAAAATCGTTTATGAATTTCGGTCAACGGTCTGTAAATAAACATGAACTGTGGGGAACGTAAAGGTTAGGTCGGACACAGACGTGTTAAATTCATAGTATGAAAGATTTTGTGTTGTGTTAACTTAGGCTCAAAAATACTTTCGCTGCTGCAACAATGAAATGCTATAAAAGAAAGAACCCAAAATGAAACGTGTTCATGCAATCTTTGATAACGTAGTCGCACAGATGTATGAAAAGAATTAGTTTTATTTCCAACTTATGATGTTCAGATCATACCTCTAATTTTCATCAGTTTTCGTCTTGTTTCTCATACCGTTTTCATTTGACTAGATAATGAATAAATTCATCCTCAGTTTGAGTTATCATTCTCTCCATAAAAAGGATAGCATCATTCTCTGTGCATTAGTCTATTATTCTCTCATATCGTTAGAATCATCATTATATTAGACTTAAGCATCTTCTCTTAATACGGTGTTATCATTTGTAAATAATTATTGACACTTGTATTCTTAGTTTATTCGGCTACCATTATCTCCCAAATCGAACACAAACGATGGTTGCAATTTCTTTCTTCGAGTGATGTGTCATCGCAGAGTGAGCGAAATTCGAAAAATCTTGCATAATTCAGGAAAGCGCCGAGGCCGAAGCGGCTTGGCAGGCGTTGAGAAAATTCAGGACGGCGTGAAATGAAGTCTAGGGTCACAATGCGCGCCGCACATCACACGGGAATCTGTAGGCAAGAAAAAGACGTCGACAGCAGTTTGTCGAAGCTTGCAAAGACTGGAAAGACATTGCCAAGAAAAATTGGCAGAATACATGAAAATTGCTTTTGCATGTTGATCAGGAAGAATTTTGAGGTTAGTTGAAGATGACAGGACATTGTATGCAGAAAGAGGAAATGTTACCACCCGAACAAAACCATATTTATTCAGAAATGCCTCTGTCAAGGCGTTGAGCTAAAAATAATGTCATGGGTTTTAATCGAGTCAAAGAATAAAAGAGTAGCATAGCAATCATACTAAAATTAAAAATCCTGTTTAGCTTTTTAGAATAAGATATAAAATAACCGTATTTGATCACCTGTAAAATTGGCTGAGTTGTAGAATATTCTGTAGCTCTAAAATTCGAAAAATTGAGCAATAACTGTGGAAAAATATATTGTACATATATTATACATAGGTGTACATGTACATATACACGAGTGAATAAACACATACAGTAAAAATTGCACTCATATTATTATTATATGAGTGAAATTTTTAGTCAGCAATTATTTAGCTCGAAACCTTATGGTAAATTCAAATAAACTAGAAAATTGTAGAATCCCCAACACACGTGGCTACACAGAAGTACGCCGAGTATTTGCCCTGGCGCTTTCACACGGTAGAACTGACCTCAATTCATACGGTGACCTGGAACACTCGGATTCCTCGAAATGAAAGCTCTGATTTTTGATAAAAATTGTGAGTCTTTCGAACGTCCGCCAAATATTTCTTGTCCAAACTTGCTCCACGAAAAACACAGCGCTTCCTTTGAAAGGCGATCAGCCGTACAACAGGGAAGCTCCATCGGTTCAAAGGAAAAAAAACTCGTTTTTTTAGCCCATCAAAAACATTCATTAGTCTATCACTATCGATGAATTTGCAGCGAAGCTTTACGCGACGCGACATTTGTGGCAGCAGCCGTGTTTTAAAGAAGGAAATCCAGAGCACCTTCAGTAAAAAATAGAAGATTTAACACCAGTGTGATGCCCAGTTTGTGCGTTAGATGTTTGTAATATTTGTTAAAAATATAATTTGCATCGTAAATGTAACATCAGTGTGAGATGAAAATTTTTTTATCACTCACTGCTACCGTATATGAGTGAGATTCATCACCTAGCATAAAATGTGATATATTCATGAGGGGTGATCTGCGTGATGTTAAATACCACCATAACATGAAGCATGGAATCCAGCATGTGATGTATGTATATCTGTGTGAAATTACGAATGAGTTCCCTGATAAGCAGAACTTGTAGCAGAGAGACAGACTTGAGTCAGATGCTCTACTAATGGATTCATGTCACAGGAAATGAAACATTTTGATTCAATCAAACAGAGTAATATTCATTCATAGAGGCTTACATGGAATTTATACCGAGGAACACACAAAATGTAAATGCTCTAACTCAATCTTTGGTTCATTTGAATATTACTAGATACTTTTGGGCTTAGTGGTGTTAGTTTGTAAAGTATTCCAGATCGGTACTTTGTAATCTGATTAGGTCTTTACCCAGTCTTTTGCCGGTCTTTAGCAGGTCTTTAGCAGGTCTTTAGCCAGTCTTTTGCCGGTCTTTAGCCAGTCTTTTGCCAGTCTTTAACCAGTCTTTTGCCGGTCTTTAGCCAATCTTT